>APFE030450333.1:0-35347 GCA_000404065.3 Pinus taeda | reverse complement strand
TACAAGAGATGGTTGGATTGATTTCTTCTTTCTCGATGTGATCTTTCACTCCTTTCACCCTTTTCTTCTTGATATGTCCTTCTATCTCGATAGTTTGAGGAGTGGTAATTCCTGCCAATGCTTTACAAGATATGGTCTGATTCATTTCTTTTATCTCTGGGGTTGGATCCTGGCGTATATCCTCTTCTTTTGATGTTTCTTGATCCTTTTCTTCCTCCTCTTCATACTCTATGTAAAATAATTTCTTCTCAACACACTTATGACCTTTAGTGCATTTGCTATCACAATGTAACAAAGCCCTTTTTCTCTTTTTTCTTCCAATTGTTGTGGTGTAACCCTTGTAGGTTGTGGAAGGCTAGGAGAAACAACACTTCCATATTTATAGCTGTGAGGGGTAGACTTCCTTGTTTCCATAATCTTACTTTCCACTATGTCACAAAGCCCTTTTTCTGTTTCCAATTGTTGTGGTGTTGCTCTAAAGAAGGTGTTGCTCTTTGTATCCTCATAATGTGCTATCATTTCCTCTGTGAGAAAATGACCACGTAACAAGTTTTTTACGAGAACAAAGCCCTTTATACCATAAAAATTGATCCGGTTCTAAATATGAAGATGCAATACATACCTTTTGTAACAGTTGTACACCATGTAGATCAAAATATTGCTCCATCTGACGTATCCAATTTACCGGATCCTTGCCATCAAACTTCATCATCTTGCTTTTTCTTGATTTTAGGAACTCAATCTTGAAATGACTGTAACTTTGTACTTTCAGATCTTTAAGCTCTGAAACTATGACCTGAAGTATTCCTCTGTGTCCTCTTTCCAATGCCACTAGTCTGACCCAATTGGATTCTCCAATGAAGAGTTAATGTCAATCTCCCACAGTGACCTGGATTTAGGACCTTTCAGAAGAGCGGAATTTTATGAAGTCCACGTTCACGTTTCAACCTTTTAGATTAAAAAAACACCCACAAGAAACTACAGTCGTCCTCTTTCCGTAATATGTTTATGAAATTTCAATCGCTATCCTCAGAGAGAAAGTTATGCGATTTCCCCAGGTCACCTGTTTTGATTAATTCAGGAGTCTGCAAAAGTTACCAACTTCCTCAGATCATATCTCCGAAACTTGCGCAAAAGCTCTGAAATTCAGACCCCAAGTTCCGCGTCAATTATTCTCAAATGGGTGTTTTTTGCGACTTCTGAAACATCACAGAAGAAAACTAAGTATATAGCGAAAATTCCACGAAGAACCTGTTTGGAGCAGCCCGAAACCCTTAGAATCCAAAGCTCTGATACAAATGTGTGAAACCAAACTCAAGAAAAGATAAAAGAGAAGATCCACGCCTTAGAATTCAGCCTCTTTGAGGGGGCAACCTCCTTTACATTACATAAATGAACAATTCTTGGATGATTCAATGAAAAGACCTCCTCTCTATATATAGGAGTCTAAGGGGTCATAACATAATCAGAGCCTACATAACAATAATAATGTAAGGGCACAATAATAACAATAGTGGGCTTCTATGGGTTACAATAGTAACAAGATGGGCACTACATGGGTACATCAATATAATAAGTGGGTTTTACTAATAACAATAAGGGGTTACACTAGTAGTATAGGGGCCTAACAAATTGCTGTTGTGACTATGGGGGGAGTAGTGATAACTGTTGGAGCTGTTTCAGGTGGCTGGGAGGTCGACGCTCCCTGCTTGGCTTGCAATGCTTTCTCCAGCTCTTGCTCTGTTTGAATTAGCCTTTGATTCATCCTCATTAACAAATCCATTACATCTTCTTCTGCCTTTTCTTGTGCAAGCTTTGTTGTTTGTGGATGCATGGTGGCAGGCAGCTTCAATTGCTTCCTAAGTGCAACAATATCTTCCTCCTTCTTCTTTATCAGCACTTTGATGCCCTTGGCATCCTTGGGATCATGTCCTAGCTCAATAATTATCTCTTCTAGGGTCTTTATTCTGTTGTCTTTAGCAAAAGAAGGTATCTTTTCCAAATCCAATTGGGCAGATGTATTACTTAATGACTCCTTCAATTGGTGGGCCAACATTGCCTTGTCTACCACTGTAGCATAGACCATTTCACCCGTTTGTTTGTGCAATTCTATCTAGTCCATTGGGTGTATATCTTTGGAAAGGACTTCTAGATTGGTCCTTATGTAGTCAGTTGTAGCCTATGGTTGCTAAACCTTGGGCTTAAAATGAGTTAAGATACTTTTCTCCTCCTTAATGTCATATGCTGCCATTAACCTTTGCTGTTTGGAGGGTGTCATTTTGAGAAATTGATCATAAAGCTGAATTCTCAATGACTCATTTTGGGCCTTAATCTCCATGAATGATTTTTTAATATCAGATCGTTTCTTACTTTGCAACCTTGAAGAGGAAACTTCCATACCATGCTGCTTCTCCATTTCTTGCCTGTGAGAGCTGGTGGATGTCTCTTGGTTGATGGCCCTCTCTCCTCTTGTGCTTTTTGTGATTTCTTCAACAATGTCCTCTTCAGGTAGAGGATCTACCCTTTGTATTTTGGCCTCTGGCTGTTCTGTTGATACACTTGCAGGTGTGGCCTCTTCTCTGTCTCTTTTCTTACTTCTTTCCTCATTAAGAGGATTCTGTAGTGCTGGTACTTCTGGTGCCTCTGACTGTAGTGAAGGGGCTTGCCCTTGACTGTGTTCTTTTGAGGTAGTTAGCTGGCCTGCCATTGTTTCTTGCTCTGTAACTACTATCTCCTTGCCCTTTGATGTCCCTGTTGTTGGTGTAGTCCCTTCTTGGGCAGCTTGTTGTGAAGTTGTAGCAGTTGATGTGCCTTCCCTAGTTTGTTTTGGTATTTTAAATGACACCTGCCCAAAAGAATCTAAGTCAAGAATTTTTTCCAGATTTTTCATAGTTTGTTCCATTTTCTCTTCCTCAGTGAGTTGTTCAACCAGTGTGCCCTCCACCCACTCATCTTGGTTGGAAAATCGTTCTATTTCAGGGATGCTGCAATGTTCATAGGGTGCCAGCCTATATTTTATCCTTCTTGCATTGAGAAAGCCGTTTGGGTCATAGGGTACCCACCAAAAGCTTCTTTTTAGTGTGAGTGTTTGACCCAATATTTCATCAACATCCTTCCATCCCTCTTTTTTGTTCAATAGGGGCCTAACTGGTCTCTCAGTTTCAACTGAGCCCTTTTCTTTGTGCTATGGAAATGAGTCAAATCTGAATTGATAAATTGCCTGAAGTATTCCAAGGAAATTAGTCTCATTGGCACATATCTTGGCAGCCTGTAAGGGAATAGCTCACAGCCATATATCCTGATAACAGTGTGATTCTGGTAAAATTACCAATCACCTATTTTATAGTTTTTGGAGAGCTTTAATATCTTTTGCATATCATATGAAAGTCTAGGAGGAGGAGTTCTCATCAGGAGAGAAGAGACTGGGTATACAAACATATCAATAAACTCACAGTAAGAGTAGGGAGAGTTGTGGACTTCATGAAAGATTGAGGTCCAAAAAATCACAGACCTTTTCTCCCCTTTAGAGTCCAATTTTCTAATGGGGAATTGGAAACTATCTGGCTGATAATATAAGAACAGATGATAGATGTAGGATGAATACTTAAAGACTCCCTCCCTCTCCAGATTCAACAATTGGTCATGTATCTTGTTGGCAATGAATTTGGCATAGTTGTATTTGACAGCAGGGGGATGCCTTGGGGTAAATATAAACATTAAAACCAATATAGTTTCATCAATATGTTCAATTGCCTTGAACCCCAGAACATAAGATATTATATCAACTAGTAATCTACCCACTTCATTGAAAGATGCATAGTGAAAAGGAGGTGTCTCATTAGGTTGGCGATCTGCTCTCATAAATATTTGGGCAATTCGGGTTATCTCTGAGCTGGAGAGTTTGGGACCTTCATCAAGCAAGAATTTCATAGTAAGAGGAAACTGAAGCTGAGTTGGTTTGAAGTTTAGCATTTGATTTATGGATTCAGGAGTTATATGAAAGAGGATAGTTCCAGTTGGAGTTTTAACTGCACTTTGAGTTGGCTCATAGTTCTCACAACAAAGGTGAATTATCTAAGGGAAAATATTGACAGAGGGGAGGTAGTATATGGGTAGATTTGATTCCCATATCCCATAAACATCATTTTGGCTTAGGTAACTATTTCTAAGCTCACAGAATGCTTGCAGATGGTTTTGGTAGCCTACTAAGTCTTGAATTAGATAGTCTTTATCAGCTAAGGGCAGATGTTCCAATTCCTTGTGGGGTGCATTGAGAGGAGTGATATTCAAGGCTACTGGACCTTCCATAGCTCAATTATGTTGCTTTTAAAATTGGAATTTTTTGGGTCTGTGTAAATAAAATAGGCAAAACAATAGCTCTGTGGATTTTCTCCGGGAATTTCACCTTGAATTTGGTTTGTTGGCTTGTATTTAGCTCCGTGGACAGAAATTAGATGGAGAGACAGAACTTGTGGGATTGTTTGGCACAATGGGCGACAATTGTGGGCAAGATGTAGTTTTCGGGGTTTCTAGGAGAATTTGCAAGGCCGAACGAGCTCAATTTTAGCTCAGTGTGTAGATTAATGGTGAAAATTTGATAAGACAGAGGTTATGGTGGGTAACACATTGTTTTTTCTTCAAATTCTGGATTATGTGGGCAATTTTATAGCGAAAAGCAATGAAAAACAATGTTCAGGAGTAAATTGGTGTAAATACCTATTTTAACGGCGGAATGGTCGATTTGTAGGTGACAAGACGAGCCGGGGGGCTGAGCTATGGAGCAAAACTGCTGGGTGGCAGACTGTATGGTTGATTTTTTGTTCCGGACATAAATCAGCATGCATAGGACGCATAGAGGAAACAAACACAAATGGGTAAAAATAACATTTTCACCTATTTTTAACCAAATTTTTTACTTTGGCGGGTTTTGGTGCGCTTTTGTCTGATGACATCAGCATGATGTAATTTTTTCATGTAGTGGGGTACGGAAGATGACATGTCAGGTGACGTGGTGGGTGACGCGGTACTGACGTGGGCAGATGACAGGGGCGTGACGTGGTAGACAGACGGGCGACATTGAGGGTGACATCATCAGATGACGTAGGCATGACGTCAGCGGGGAGGTGGTGGGGTGGTAAGCGGTACTCCCTGCACTGCCTTTGGAGGAAAGTGGTATTAGAGGAGGGGGCTCCGAACACGCTGGGCGCCTGGCACGCGTCCTCAGTACGGCAAAGATACCGCCCATCCCCCGGACGCTATCGTTTGACACTTAAGGGCTTCCGACATCGCTGACAGCCATTAGATTTGTCGACGATGATCGGATGGTCGACGGGTGATGGAGGTGGCAGCGGCTTATCTCTGGGGGACCCGCTGTAATATTTCTCATTTTCTAATGTTTTGCGGGGTATATTGTGAACCTTGGTTGAATGCGGTTTGGGGATATAATATGCGGGTTCGGCTATTTATTTAGCTAGAACCTAAACAAGTCCTGATGGGGCATGTGGAGGGTTGTTATTGGCCCCGGGTGGACCAATAACTCCCGACAAAAATTTAAAATATAGCTTATAGTTAGCCAAAGGTCAGGGTGTTAGATATTTAGGGATTTTGTGTATTTTTACATAGTAAGGGAGGGGAAATATTCTCATAGGAGCTATATAATAGTGTTAGTAGGTTAATATGACTATGTGGAATGGACATATATGGATAAAGGCTAAGTTTATAGAATAAAAACTTAGGCATGGGGGGGATGAAAGGATTTCAAGTTATGAAGTTTAGGAAACTTGGAAAAATGGAATAGAAACATTTTACACAAGAAATGTGGCTTGTTTTACCTAGGTGAAAACACAGTTTCACTTAGTTTTTTTCATGAAATGAAGTGGACTAAGGGCAGTGAGCAGATCTCATTGTCCTTGAGGGGATGTTATTAAGTGTTTTTTGGAAAATGAGGAGGGAAATTAGTCATGCTCCATTTATTTTGAAACCACCTTGCCATAGCACCTTTTGATATTTATGAGATGAAACCTATTGCAATAGGACCAAATTTCTCATAAGCCTACTTCTACAACATCAAAACTGCCTACCCAGCCTAGTACACCTAACATTTTTTCTTCATTTTCATTAGGTGCATTTGAACTAGCAAACCCTGATTCTTCTCTTTTCTTTTAGCTGCCATCCTATCTAATTCTACCCTTGTCTCTTCTAGGGCTCAGATTAAGCTGTTGAGACCCTTTTCTTCTCTACCTAACTACTTGTC
This sequence comes from Pinus taeda, assembly GCA_000404065.3. Lineage (NCBI taxonomy): Eukaryota > Viridiplantae > Streptophyta > Pinopsida > Pinales > Pinaceae > Pinus > Pinus taeda. Next base: position 29,094 of record APFE030450333.1, on the reverse strand, counting down.
TGCAAAGCTTGAACTATTTGTACAGACCTTTATTCTCTATTTTAAGACAAGTAAATTCAAACATGGTCTATCCAGGATTAGACGGTCTGGCTATTCATCAACTGTGGCAAGAGCCAACAACCTATACATAGTGAAATTCTACAAAATATGGAACCTTTGCAGCATGGAAAGGATGAACATATTTGGTACTTCTCCTGTCAATCATGAAAAATGAAACCTATTGGTATAGGAAGCTAACATGTTCCACTCCCATATTGGCACTGCCTGACTTCACCAAATCACTTGTGATTGAATTTGATGCTTCAGGTACGGGTATTGGGGTTGTCTTAATGCAAGAAGGTCGACCCTTGGCCTTCACTAGCCAACAACTAAGTGGGACAAATTTGGGACAATCTACCTATGAGAAGGAGATGATGGCCATCTTACCTGTAGTGGATACATGGTGACCATACTTATTGGGCTGGCATTTCCAAATCTACACAGACCATCAAAGCCTTAAATATTTTTTGGAGCAACACCTATCCTCCCCACAACAAAATAAATGTCTAGCCAAAATGTTGGGATATGATTATTAGATAATTTACAAGAAATGGTATGAAAATGTTGTAGCAGATGCTTTAACATGCCAATTTGAGGACGAAAGCACCCTGTTAGAAATATCTATCCCCATTCTAGAGTGGATTGAAGAGGCTCGTAAGGAATAGTTTTCACATCCTTCACTCTCCCAACTCATTAATCAATTGCAAGCAAATCCAAATTCCACAGCGGGCTACTCTTGGAAAGATGAGATTCTTCGCTAGAAGGACAATGTAGATATCACCAACATCCACCCTCAAAAGTCACGATTTGGCAGAGTTGCACTCATCTCCCATTGTAGGCCATTCAGGATTTTAGAAGACTTATGCTCGCATTCGGCGTTCATTGTTTTGGACAGGCATGAAAAAGGACATTATTACTTTTGTAGCTGAACGTGATGGGTGTTTGCACCACAAAGGAGAAACAGTCAAATCGCTAGGCACTTTACAACAATTGCCCATCCCTGCCTCAATATGGACGGATGTTTCTATGGATTTTATTACTAGTCTTCCGAAGTCTAGCAACAAGTCAGTCATCATTGTGGTTGTGGACAAAATTTCTAAGTATGCTCATTTTTGTGCCCTACCTCACCCTTTTACACCCACTTTGGTGGCTCAATCTTTCATGGAACAGATCTTCAAATTGCATGGCATGCCCACTTCCATTGTGTCTGATCATGACCTGATCTTCACCAGTAACTTTTGGCAGGAACTCTTCAAGCTACAAGGTACCCAAATCCAACACAGTACTTCCTATCATCCCTAAACTGATGGTCAAACTGAAGCAGTCATCAAATGTCTGGAGACCTACCTCAGGTGTTTCACTTTAGAAAAACAACATCTATGGGTGCAGTGGTTACCTCTAGCTGAATGGTGGTATAATACTAACTATCATGCAGCCACCAAGATGATTCCATATGAAGCAGTTTATGGTCAACTTCCCCCTTCACCTACTTCTTGTATCCCGAGATGCTCTAAGTTACACGGAGTGAACCATGCAACCATGCTTGCCCACCTCAAAGACAATCTCTATCAAGCTCAAAATCGCATGAAGAAACAGGCAGATCAACATCGCTCAGAGCGCACATTCTAAAAAGGGGTTCGGGTATTCTTGAGGCTACAACGATATAAGCAAACATCACTCAAAGACAAGGGTTGTCAAAAATTATCTCCAAAATTCTACGAACCATATCAAATACTTTAGCGCATCGGAGACGTAGCCTACAAGCTAGCCTTGCTACTCACTGCAAAAATCCATCTCGTCTTCCATGTCTCATGCCTCAAGAAAGTGGTAGGAAACAATTGCAGAATTCAAATCAGTCTACCAGAATTGGATGAAGAAAGTTCAATCTGGATCCAACCTAAACAGGTTCTTGACACGAGAGAATGGCACCTACGTGGTCGCACGATCAAGGAATTCCTCATCAAGTGGAAAGACACCTCTCTAGAAGATGTGACCTGCGAACTAGCCACTATTCTTCAGCAGTTTCTGCAACTTCAGCCTTGAGGACAAGGCTATTTTTATGGGGGAAGGCATGCTAGGATCCAAACCTAACCCCCTTATTTATGTAATAGGGTCGAGTCATAGTTATATTTAGTTAAAGAGTCAATAAAGCCCATATTAATAATTGTAAGTGGTTGGCTCGCATTTAAAGAAGGGACCACATTTAGTTGTAAATGGGCCATGGTATTAGATAGATGGTATTAATAAGAACCATGGTATTGCATGTATGAATCCTATGTAAAGGATAGAGACTCCCCATTGAGGGCGTCATGTCTTATTTTGTAATCGAGCCCTGCTCTATTGGAGGTTTTCCCCTCGAAGAGGCAAGTGAACATTTCTTTCCTTTCTGAATACTAAAATACATGTTTTTATTTCTCAGTTTTCTGTGTTCTGGGTTATATTTCTTCATATATTTGGTATTCTAGTATCTTCTCGCAAGTCAAGAGCATAACACGCATAATCTCAGTTAAGTTGATTGATCATTCAAATCCTTGGGTGTATTTCGATGGACCTGCTAACGATAATTGCAGTGGATGGGGAGTCATCTTGTACCTAAATGAAAATCATTTTTTCAAAATGAGTTTGGTTTTGGGCATGGTACAAATAATTTTTCTAAACACTTAAGATTGAAGTTACTTATTTTGTTTGCATTAGAGAAGGGGTGTGGATAGCTACAGGTATACAGAGGCTCAAAAATTTTCATTGACTGGTTCAATCAGACAACACAATGTCACACACACACACACACTCATAAATCTATTGGAGGAAACTTTCACGATTAAATCCCATTTTGTTGACATCTCATGTTCACAAATTTACAAGGAGAGAAACAACATTTCTGATCAGGTTTCCAAAGAAGGGGTGCAACGGGATCTTGGCACATGGATGATTCATGAACATAATGGGATGGATTTCTATCAGTATTATCACAATCCTTTTTTAGATCTTGGCATATAGACATATTAAGGTGGCTATAGGAAATTTTTGAGACAACACTTTTTGATGACAATATGTGGCTACAAGAGATCTACTCATGTCACTTATTTTATGATTTCTTTTTTATATTATGTACATATTATCTAACTCTGAACAAATGCATGAACATGCTCATATATATAGATAACAGCGATGAAAAATGTATGTGGGTGGTTTACTATACTGATAGATGTTTTTGCATGTCAGTAGGCACTTCAACATCTTTCATAATATATTCGCAGGATATGCTTGATAGCATCTACTACATGTAATTTTAATTTTACTCTTAATGGAAATTATGATTTTTCCTTTAGGGAAAACTACTTTGATCTACATAAAGAAAAAAAGCTATTAGTTTTTCAAAATATATATATAATGAGAATCTACATAGATAATTATTTATGCGTCTATAGTTTCATGCACAAAGGATTTGTCTATCCTATAGAAAAAATAATTTCAAATTTAGAGATATATGTACATTTTCTCAAAAGTTGATGTTTTGATGTATTTGTAGCCCAATTTACTAGGTTTTTTAAATTTGAACCTATATTCAAAGAAACCAATGCATCCTGCATGTAAGCTCCTCATTGAGAAAAAAATAATTATTTAAAAAATCGTGTACACATTCCTAGCACTTAAAATGTGCACATGTTTCTCACAATAAGAACACGTTTTCTTGCTACTAGGAACACGTACATGTTATTTCTACTAGAAACATGTATGCATTCTTGTAACTAGGAACTTTAATACATGGGAAATGGTTGAAGTTGGGTTTGGAGGAGAGAGACAGGGGAGGGGGGAGAGAGAGAGAGAGAGAGAGAGAGAGAAGGGGGTGGGCTAGAATGAGAAAAATGAGGGGTAGAGAGATAGTTGTGGGAGACATAGGGAGGAAGAGGGAGAAAACTTTGGATGGGGGTTATTTTGAAGGAGGGACTGAGGAAGGCCTTGGAGGGAAGCATAGAGAGAGAGAGAAAGGGAGAGGGAGGAGAGAGAGAGTGTGTGAGTGAGTAAGAGTGAGGGTAAAGAAAGAAAGAGGGAGAGAGAGAGGAGGGGGAAAGGAGAGGAAGAGTGAGAGATAAAGATAGGATCAAGGGGGAAAGAGAATTGGAGAGAGAGAGAGAGAGAGAGAGAGTAAGTGGAGGGGGGGTGTGATGAAGGAGGGACTAAGAGAGGGAAGGAGGAAATGTGAAATATAGAAAAGGGGTTGGAGAGAGGGATGGATAGGGAAATAGACAAATGTTGGGGTAGGAGGGGATATAATGGGAGGGAGGGAAGATGAGGGGGAGAGTGAGAAGAACATAGGGAGGGAGATAGATATAGAGTTGGAGGCGAAGGAAAAATAGATATAGAAGAATATCTACATACATACACACACACAGATATATATATATATATATATATATATATATATATATATATAGAGAGAGAGAGAGAGAGAGAGAGAGAGAGAGAGAGAGTGACTAGGGGGAGAGAGGGAGGGAGGGAGAGTGAGGGAAGAAGATAGAGAGGGAGAGGGGGGCGGGATGGAAACAAATAGATATGAGGATAGACATTTGGGGGGTGAGATAGATAAATAAAGAAGGACAAGGTGAGGGAGATAGAGATAGAGCTAAAGTCAGGAGGGAGAGAGAGGAAGAGATAGTTGAGAGAGAGTGATGGGGAGAGAGTGAGAGATATAGTGAGAGAGTGATGAGGAAGAGAGGTAGAGAGATAGTGATTGAGGGGGGTGGGGGGAGAGAGAGAGAAAGATTAATTTGGATGGATCTTGTTGTGAATGAGGGAGTGAGGGGGGAGATAGATAAGGAGAGATATATAGATAGAGATAGAGGGAAGAAAAAGAGAGAAATAGTAATGGAGAGAGAGGACAGGAGAGAGGGAGGGATACAGAAACAAATATGGAGTTGAGAGAGAGTGAGAGAAGAAAATGAGAGAAGGAGAGAAGTAGGGGTGATTGGAAGAGAAGCGATAGAGAGAGACAAAGAGAGGGAGAGAGATATATAGTTATCAAGAGAGAGTATGAGTGAGATAGAGAGATAAGGAAGGAAAGAGGGAGGAATAGAAATAAGGGAAAGAGGGGAAGGGCTAAGGAGGGTGGGTAAATTTCCCCAATCAAGTCTAAACCCCATTGTTGAAAAGGGATTTCTACTGAGATGGATTTGAGGGGTAAAGGAAAGAGTTTGTTCTTACCTTCAAATATTTGGCATTTATGACAGGAGGTCATATATTTTCGGACATCTACAAAAAGGGTGGGCAAGTAAAAACCTACCCTTAAAATCTTATTAACAGTTGTTTTCTAGTATAGGTGTCCTCCACAATCTCTTGCATGAAATTATTGCATAACTTTGTCCGCTACATCTTTTAATAAACAATTCAACAAAATTCCACTATTATCGTTCCAAAATAAAGCATTATCTATGATACAATATTTCATTGATTTCATTTTCAAGAATCTACCATTAGTTCTAGATAAACTAGGAGGAGCTTGTAAGTTTAGTAAAACAAATATGATATCTGCATACCAAGGTGAATCTATGAAAGCTTCATTGATATGTGGAGTCGTCATCTCTTCCTGATCATCCAAGGCACCAATGAAATTTATATCTAAGGCCTGACAGTTTGATTCAGCCATGAGTTTAGCTAAACCTTGGTCTTTGATAAGTTTTGTAGGCTTTATTTCAATGTCATATTCCAAAATAGTGGCAATCCATTTTCCTCTCTTTCCTTTAGGCCCATTCCGTGTTAAAATGTCCTTTACTACTGAATTTGGAACACATGCAATGATGTGTGAGTATAAAATGTACACTCTAAAATCTTTAATAGCCTTTACTAAAGCAAGTGCTTGTCTTTCCATTATGTTTTAGTTTAGTGTAAAATATATCAAAGATTTTTTGAAAAATGCAATAGGCTGCTCATAACCTTGATCATTATTTTGCAACAAGACTGTTGGAATAGTATGTTCTGAAGCAAAAGAAAAAATTATAAAATCTTTTTTGAAATCAGGACTTATGAGGACATGTGTTTAGTAAGGGCTTCTTTGATTGCCTCAAAATACTACTTAGCCTCTACTTTCCACTTAAGTGTTGAATCTTTCTTTAACATGTTATTCAATTTTCTGATTAGTTCTGCTAAGTTAGAAATGAATCTTCTAAAAAAAAAACATTTTACCTAAGAATGATTGTAATCTTTAATGTTTCTAGGGTGTCTAATGTTTAGGATTACCTCTATTCTAGATGGATCTATTCTAATGCCTTCTTTTGAAATTATGTGTCCTAAGAGTTTACCTTCTTCTAGTCCAAAAAAGTGAATTTTTATGATTTAAGGATATGCCAAATTTTCTACATTTAATAAGAACTCTTCTCAAATGATCTAGATGTTCATTATCTGATTTGGAAAACACTGTGATATCATCTTGGTAAACAACTAAGAATTCATGGATTTCTTTTGCAAAATCTATGTCAAAAGCTCTTTGAAAGGTATTCCTTGCATTCATCAATCCAAAAGGCAATTTCAAATACATGAAAGTACCACAGGGAGTCATAAATGTAGTGGTTGAACTAAAATTTGGTTGTATCCAGAAAACCCATCAAGTAATGAGATTCTATATGATCCTACCAGCCTCTACAGAATATGGTACATTTGAGGGAGGGGATAATTATCCTTCAATGATACTTTGTTCAAGTTTCTAAAATCAACATAGAGTCTGATTTCCCATGTTTTCTTTCTTGTGGCGACTAAATTGGACACCTAATCTGAATATCTAATTGGTGCTATGATTTGTGCATCATACATCCTTTTTACTTATTTTTCAATTAATGGCATAAGAACTAGATCAATTCTCCTAATCTTTTGTTTGAAGGGTTTTTGATCTTCTTTGATAGGTATTTTATGTTGGATAATGCTAGTGTCATAATATTTGAGGTCTTCATAACTCCAGGAAAAGCCATCTTGAAATTCTTTAAATAGACTTATGTATTTCATGTTGGAATTATGACACAGGTTTGTTACTATGACATAGGTGTTGTCCTTGATGGAAACTCTCTCAAATGATAGATCACAGGTTTAGGCTCTCAGAATGAAGGAAAAAGAGGTATACGTAGGTTTCCTTGACCAAGCCGCGTATACACGCGAGTTAGCATACCAGAAGGGGCATATGCGTATACACGCACTTTCACGCACTTTCACACAAGGAAAACTGCGTACATGTTGGAAAACTTGGTTTTGCTCCATGGTATTTGGTCCCTGCTATTCTGACCCGTGGTATTGATCCAAGGTATCTTAACCGAAGTGTTGACCCTAGGTATTTGGTCCAAGGTATTGCTTCTAAGTGGTTTTGGACCATGGTATTGAGTAAGGCCTAAGACTATAAAAGAAGGAGGAGATCATTAGGCAAGGCACTCAAGCATTGAATATCTAATAAAGAGCAAGATCTAGAATACTGGTGATTGGGTTATGGTGCATAGATGGATTTGAATCAAAGAGGAACCTGAGCGCTAGAAGTAGGATAAGTTCTATTGGTGGGTCAAGATCTTAAGGCTTGAAGAGAAGTATCTTTGTGTGATTTTTGATCTTTATATTTGGCGCATGTCCTTATTTGTAAATATGATGATCTGGGTGTAGCTGATGTTTGAATAGTTGAAAAGGGTAAATCATCTTTTACAGATCTTTACGCAAGTTCGGTATAGCAAAGGCATGTACACACATTGGTACGACAATTCAAAACAATGTATACACAGGTTTTCCTTCATATAACAGCGTATGCACACAGGTTCTACATATTGAAGTAGCGTACGTCTCATAAAATATGTTTTAGCTACTTCTGTTTATTGTTGCAGTGTTCTGGGTTCTAGTTGGGTTCTGGTACTGTTACTGTATTCTGGTCACAACATTTAGAGAAGTGATTGTTTGATTTAGTTTTGGTTAGTGCAAGGGAGATTGATTGATGCAGATATATTTTGATGTTTGATTGATGCTATTGATGGATCTAGTTTGAAAATTTATGAAATGCGGTCGCTGGAAGAAAAGGAAAGGTTGTAGCCTTCTGTAGGTCAGCGCCTACGTACTAGTACATCATCTAGTACAAGAGCTAAGGGGGTTGTACCTCCCTTCCAAGAGAAGCTAGAGAATGAGAGAAGGTTGTAGCCTTCTACAGGTAAAAGCCTGCATACTGGTATAAGACTGCACCAGTACAGAAATATTGTAAAAATAAGTTTCTTATTAAAAGAGGATAGAGACAAATTGCAGCAGGTGGTTTCACCCACATTGGGTTTCCACCTATTTCTTGTGTTCCTGTGTGTGATTGTCTCCTCTGTTTTTATTATACCTGTTACTGCTTATATGGTTATGATACATAGATTAAAGATCAACTAACTAAATAATAAGTTTCCAAGGTGTAAGCTAGTTGCTCTAAACACAGTTGATTACATACGCAAGTTGCGTTAACTAAAGTAGCGTATATAAATCTGTTTATGGAAATGAAAAATTGTTAAGTTACTAATACTGATTCACCCCAGCCTCTCAGTATTATTTCCAACAATTGGTATCTGAGCAGGTCCTTCAGAAGAAGCTTGATCGCTTGAAGGAAGATCTATCATCATGAGCAACTATGAGAAAGAGGCATCCATCAGGCCACCAATCTTTGATGGGAGCAACTTTGTCTATTGGAAGGTAAGAACCACAACCTATCTTCAATCTCTTGGAACAGAAGTTTGGGATATCGTGGAAGGAGAATACACATTTCCATTAGCAACTCCTACAGATATGGAAGGTAAAAATAGTATGAAACAAATGCAAAAGTTGTAAATACTCTATTAGGGAGCCTATCACAATCAGAATTCATCAAGGTTATGCAGCTCAAAACTGCCAAATAAATATGGGACAAAATCATTCTAAGCTATGAAGGAGACGATCAAGTAAAATGTGCAAAACTACAATATCTCAGAATTCAATATGAAACTCTCAGAATGCACAATGATGAAAATGTAGCTAATTATTTCTTATGTATAGATGAGATTGTTAATCGCATGAAAAACTTGGGCGAAGAGATAAAGAAGTTACTTTAGTTGAAAAGGTTCTAAGATCCTTCTCTTCTAAATTTGAATCAAAGGTTTCTGCCATAGAAGAAAAGCAGGATCTTCAGAGTATTACGATGTCACAGCTGCACGGAATCCTAACTTCTTTTGAAATGAGAAAAGGGGGTCCATTAGACATGAGAGAAGTTGCATTCAAAGCTTCAGGAAAAAGAGAACACAATGAGTTAGGACATACATCAGAAAGAGAGGAAGAATCAAACTTTGCCAAGAACCTTCAACGGGGTTCTGGACAATTCAAAGGTAAACTACCTTTCAAATGTTTTTCTTGTGGAAGAGTAGGTCATTATTCTGCCAAATGTCCTCACAAAGATAAGCTTGATAGAGGTAAGGAATTAGCAAAATGGAATAGAAAACAAAGTGTAAATAAAAAGAGCTAATATACGCATGAAGATAGTGATGGTTTATCAAATAGTTATGAAGATGAAAATAGTAATGATTATAGACTTCTGATGGCTTTTGAAGATGATGATTTCTTGGATTCTTTAGATGAAGATGGTCTCTATGAAGAAATTTCTAAACTTAAAATCTGTTTAGAAGAAAAGAGTATGATTATAGATACTCTGACATTCCAGCTTGCTAAAAGGGAAAAACACAATGAAAAGTTAGAATGTGAAATTGTGGGTCTATGAAAGGAAATTGATAAAAAAAAGTTCTTAGTATTAGGTTTGCTAAAGGATCAGAAACTCTAGATGAAATTATCAAAAAGCAAGGAGAAGTGAACAGGTTGAAAATCATCAGCAGAGGCTTAATGCTGATCACCAGGTAAATCAAGTTCAATCTACTTCAAGGATGAACAGAAGCTGTAAACAACCACAGGTAAATCAATCTCAATTTTCTTCAAGAATGAATGTCAATAGAAACTACAATTATCAGGTCAGTAGATTCGATAATCTCAGGAATTTCTTTGATGGCCAATGTTTTTTATGTCATAACTTTGGACACAAGGCTACTCAATGTGTTGCTTACAAGACCATCATGACTAGAGAAGCACGAAATCAAAGAAATGTGACTAGGATCATGAAAAGGACCTACAATAACTTTTCTGCTCTTGAAAATGAAATAGAATGCTCTATCTGTAACAACTTTGGTCATGAAGACTATGAATGCAGGAGTAAATTTCGGCAAACATCTCAGAAGGAGCAAGCTCCATTGGGTCCCAAAACTTGGAAAAAGAAAGAACCGCAAACCGAAAGATGTCGAATAGCCTTATATGTAGAAGGACAAGAAAATCAATGGTACATCAATAGTGGATGCTCGAAACACTGACAGGTCATAAAGAAAAACTTCAGTCATATAGTGCCTTAGAAAAGGAAAGGAAGGTCTCATTTGGAAATGACACCCCTGCAATCATAAAAGGTAAAGGCTCTCTTCTCCTAAAAGAAAAGGTCAAAGCTGGGAATGTTATGCATGTTGATGGCTTAAAGCATAATTTAAGAACTCCAAATAATTTATACATACTCAAGGGAAGACAAAAACAATGCTATCCGAGTGAAAATGATGAACACTGGCTATGGAACTGAAGATTGGGGCATCTAAGCTTCCCTCAGATAAGGAAAGCTTGTAAATACCAGGTTGTTCGCGATCTTCCTGACATCAGAATTCTAGAAAATACAATATGCAAATCATGTCAATTTGGTAAGAAAACCAAAACACATTTCCCTGAGAAGGAAGGATCAGCTAGTAAGCCGCTTGAACTTGTCCATACTGATTTATGTGGTCCATCAAGGAAAAAATCACCTTGTGGAGAAGAATACTTTATATTGTTCATTAACGACTTTTCCAGAATGTGTTGGATAGGAATTCTAAAGCATAAAGACGAAGCATTTGAAAAGTTCAAAGCATTCAAAGATTTGGTTGAAAATGAATCAGATCACAAAATCAAATGCCTTGGGTTTGATCGAGGAGGGGAATTTACCTCAGATGAATTCTTCGACTTTTGTGAAGAACATGGAATAAGAAGGGAAATCTATACCGCAAGGAATCCTCAGCAAAATGGAGTAGTAGAAAGGATGAACAGAATTGTTCAACAAATCGCTCGTGCTATGCTAGATGAGTCTGGAACTCCTGCAACCTTTTGGGGTGAAGCTGCATTTGTTGCTTTCACTATTCTCAACAAAACGAATGTTCAGGTAAACAACACTCTAACTCCTCATGAACTTTGGTATGGTAAGACTCCTACTGTAAAATGCTTCAAAGTTTTTGGAAGCAAATGTTACATAAAAGGACTAATGAAAAACTTGGCAAGTTTGAACCTAGAGCAGATGAAGGCATTCCCCTTGGTTACTCTTCCCGAAGTAAAGGATACAAGTGTTATAATAGAAGACTAGGGAAAATTGTTGAAAGTATTGATGTTGTGGTTGATGAAGCAGGCAAAAATCCAAAGCAAGTAAAAACTGAAGAATGGGAAGAAGATGAGGATTATCCTTCCACATCAAATTAGACTAATGTTGAAGAAGAAGAAACCAATGAAGCACCAAAAGAGCAGATAATGGTAGAAGAAAAGACTCCATCCAGATATGTTCAGAAAAATCACCCAAAGTGTAACATCCCTCCCTTAATAATAAATGATAAATAATAAGAACTAATAAAAATAATACAAAAATAATAATTAATAATAATAAAATAATAATAATAATGAATAATAATAATAAATATAACCACTTAAAATATAATAATACAAAATAATAATAATAATATAATTAAGAATAAAATAAATAATATAATAAAAATATATAAGTATAAAAATAAAAAAATAGTAATAACCAAAATAATAAATATTAATAAAAATAAAAATAAAAATAAAAATAAATAAAAATATATAGTAATAACCATAATAAAAGAAGGAAATTATCAAAAAATTTAGCATGCCGACACTTGGAGGGTGGGCATGTGGCATGCAGACACATGGAGGGTGTGCATGTGGTTTCCCATCCAATGTTTTTTTCTATTTAAGGAATGATGAGGAGCATGGAAGGGGTGCGATCATTCTGAGGTTCCATCTTCATTCTCTTGGGAGAATGCTGAGACTTAGGAATACTGGCAGTAGTCGTTGATTGAGGGCTCGGGGGTGGCCAGTTGTAGCAGAATCCTGCACAATTGAGCCTACGGTTGGGAGGAGAGTCGTCCCCAAATCTTGTGGTACAGGTATAATTTCATTGAAGAATTTCTTGCCTTTTTGGATATTAATTTTAGTTTACTTTTGCTGTTACATATGGTATCAGAGCCCAAGTTTAACCCTTAGGGCCTATGGGCATATGGAAAATTTCTTTGTTGAATTTTTTTTTAACTTGACTGGTTTTTAAGTTACAGGTGGATTAATTCCAGGAGGCGGCATACTTACTGCACAGTTATATTTTGATTGGTTTGGTGATTATGTTTCCCATCTTTGATATTGATAAAATGGTGATTATGTTACAGGGGCCAATTATTGTATGATTTATGCATTTTGTTTTTATGTGATATTTCCATCTAGTATTAGCATTGTGTTGTTGATTAATTTCGTAGCCGAGGGTTCATAGAAACCGATTTCTAAGATATTTGGCAGTAATGCCAAGCAGATGAGGTAGTGTTTCTGACGCATTATGGTTGCTAGGGTAATGTATGTTGGAATTTTGTTTTATGCATAAGGGTTGCAGGGGTAGATTACCAAATTGCTTGTAACAAAGCAAGTAGAGCGCGATATATGATTAATTCTTGCATAAACTCATATGAACGGATGTTTGAAAGATCCTCATTCTTTCAGCTATGTGCCAGTGTCTTAGGGCATATGGTTTGGGTTAAGGCCTACTGGGATATTCGTGGCATGTTTTTCTGTCATTTTGTTTTACTGGAATTGCTTTGGGAAACTTTTCCTGAGGGTCTGCAATGCATAGAACTGGATTTTTGAACAAGAACTGGGTCGGAGGCACAAGTCTTATGCTAAAATTGTTTCTTGTTACATTTTGGTAAATGGGTTGTTTGATTTTCCATAGTTATGGGTTTTAGATTTTTAGTTTCTTTTCGCATATCTGAAAACCGTGTCACAGAGAATTTTGTTAAGTTGTTCATGATGTCCAAAATTTTGATTTTATCAGTTCTCAGTCTCCCTTTACAAACAATATCTTGTATTTGTCACTATAACAAGTTCCGTGTACTTTTCCCTTAAACTGCAGCCTATAATCCGTGTCATTTCAAAGGGTTTCCCTTTTTGTTTATTCTTTCCCCTGGCAGCTAGTGTATTTTGGGCTTATATTTGTGATGTGCTTGAGATCAGTGCAAGAATGACTAGTGTTCCATGATATGGAAAGTTCTGAGATGCTTATTTACTTTCTCCGTGTGTTCGTTCCTTAAATTTCTCCTCCATGGGCTTTTGGTCAGTTGACAAACGTTACTGCGTCGCCATTAAAGTCATAAAGGCGAACGCCATTGTACACTGATCTCGTGCTGGGAGTGAATCTTGCGTTACATCGAGTCCAAGGCTTTGGGGTTTATATCGTGTATGCAAACAGCATCTCTGCTAGGTTATATAATAGAAATCAAACCATGGTGAGAGCATGGGTGCATAATAAACACGGGGTTCTGTTTTGATACCTCAGATTGGCCCACTCCTTAGCTTACTTGAAAATGGCTTCTCAAGTATCCTTTTGTTCACCTATTATAGTTGGTAATATTTTTATAATGGCAAAAGTACTTAGGGAATACCAATTGATGTATAATGTAACTCGTGTAAGAATTCGTAGAATCTAGAATTAAAACTACTGGCAATTTGAGGCCTTTTCCTCAGAGTCGAGAGCTCCTAGAGGGGCCTTCTTTTGACTGTTGTATTGATCTTGAATCCGTCATTGATTCCTTGTAGAAGAGATACGCTTGTAAGTCATTTCCTTAACGTCTTACGTCATTGTAGTTCTCTTTGAGAAGAAAAAGCAGTGCTCTCTCACTATCTAAAAATATCAAACCCGAAGCATCACATACAGAGCCTGATCATGTTTAAACATTAGCAATATTAAGCATAGAACACTCAGGAATTAATCACATTAATTACAAGGTGAGGAAGTATCACATATCTTTACGTCTAAGCATTTTTGTTTTATATTATGTATGAATTTAAGATTAAAAGTTGGTTATTCTGCCAAATGGAAAAATGTGTCTTTTTGAAATATCAGAGAAAGTTTATGCAGAAATTTTCAGAGTTAGAGATTGTGCTGTTTAACTAAATTTGCGGAGAAACTTGGCAATGTTATACTATTAGCTTTCAGTGTTATGCCATGTTGGAGATGAAGATTTAAACTGTAATGAATCGAAGTTAAAAGACAATCATATGCTTCTTTTCCATCATTTACGTAGATAAAAAAAATAGTGCACATGTTTTCTCTATCTGGAACTTTTCTGATATGAGTAATACAAGTTAATACAAGTTATTTAAGATTCAAAATTTCATAGGATCCTGCATAACTGGAACTGTAAATTTCACTGTTTTACCTCCAAGTTATCAAATATCACCTTGCCATTTTAAGTGTCATGTTGAAACTTCAGACTGGAAATATCACAATGCTTATCCTATAGCATAAAATATAATGCATTTCATCCTGTTTTCTGAATCAAAATATGCTTGTGTATCTGTTTTCTAGGTAGTGAGTGTGTTGTTTAAACTTTAAAGTAATTTTTATGTATAGGTAAACCTATCTTCTGTTTTAGGGTGATGAAAAGGCAGTGCCTCAGGGAAGACCACCATTATGTGAATGTTGTCTTCGTTGAATTCCATGGCAACTAAATGAATGAAAGTATGTGGTTTGCCAATCCATACTTACATCAAAAAGTGTTTATAATGGGGTGGTTATAGTGGTGGTTTCTAGCATAGTGAAATGTAATTCTGTAATTGTGATTGGATCTCAATTGTGCAGGATTCTGCTACAACTGGCCACCCCCGAGCCCTCAATCAACGACTACTGCTAGTATTCCTAAGTCTCAGCATTCTCCCAAGAGAATGAAGATGGAACCTCAGAATGATCGCACCCCTTCCATGCTCCTCATCATTCCTTAAATAGAAAAAAACAATGGATGGGAAACCACATGCACACCCTCCATGTGTCTGCATGCCACATGCCCACCCTCCAAGTGTCGGCATGCTAAATTTTTTGATAATTTCCTTCTTTTATTATGGTTATTACTATATATTTTTATTTATTTTTATTTTTATTTTTATTTTTATTAATATTTATTATTTTGGTTATTACTATTTTTTTATTTTTATTTTATCATTATTTTTATTTTCCTTTTATTTTGTATTATTATTATTTTTTATTAGTTTATTATTATTTTTTTTTTTATGGTTATTTATTATTATTATTAGTTTTTTATTATTAATTATTATTTTTGTATTATTTTTATTAGTTCTTATTATTTATCATTTATTATTAAGGGAGGGATGGAGACTCAAATTTTGGGACAGAAAGAGGCAGGTGTAGAGACAAGATGAACTATTACAGAATCTTCAACCTATCTAACATCACTTTCCTCCATCGAACCGCAAAATGTACATGAAGCATGCAAAGATGAATGTTGGGTCAAGGCCATGAATGAAGAGCTTGATCAAATTGAAAAGAATAATACTTGGGAATTAGTTCCTAGACCTCATGATAAGAATATCATTGGAACCAAATGGATATTCAAAGACAAGTTGAATGAAAATGGGGAAGTTGTAAGGCTATACTTGTTTGTAAAGGATATGCTCAACAAGAAGGTATATACTTTCAAGAAAATTTTGCACCTGTTGCTAGACTTGAAGCCATAAGAATGTTCCTTGCTCTTTCTAGCTTTCAGAAGTTCAAAGTATATCAAATGGATGTGAAATCTGCCTTTGTTAATGGAGATCTAGAAGAGGAGGTATATATTGAGCAACCAAACGGATTCATCCTTGGAAATGATCCAAAACTTGTATGCAGACTTAGAAAGGCACTCTATGGTCTAAAACAAGCTCCAAGGGCCTAGTATTATCATCTTGACAAATGCCTTCATCAACAAGGCTTTTCAAAAGGATTAGCTGATAGTAATCTATATATAAAAATTGACGATGATAAATTGCTAATACTTGTTGTGTATGTTGATGATAGAATTTTTGGGAGTAATGAAGAAGCCATGAGTCAAAACTTTGCTTTGGTAATGCAAAAAGAATTTGAAATGTCCCTTCTTGGTGAGCTCACATATTTTCTTGGTTACAAGTTTGACAAAATAAAGATGGTATTTTTCTATCACAAACCAAGTACCTCAAGCAGATCTTGAAGAAATATCGAATGGAAGATGCTAAACTAGTATGTACCCCTATGGTAACAGGATGCAGTCTTAGCGCAAATGATGAATCAACAACAGTACATCAACCAACCTACAGATCTATTATTGGTAGTCTGCTCTATCTAATAGGTACCCGACTAGACATCATGCATGCAGTGGGAATAGTTGGAAGATTCCATGCAAATCCAAAGGAAGCTCATCTTCAGGTAGTCAAAAGGATTTTTAAGTATCTTCAAGGGACACAAAACTTTTGTTTATCGTATCCCAGAGATACATATCTTACACTTCATGCATATACAGATGCAGATTTGGCAGGAAGCATGGACGACAGAAAAAGAACTAGTGGTGGTGCATTCTTCATGGGTTCTAGATTAGTGTCTTGGTTCAACAAGAAACAAAGTTCAATTGCATTATCTACAGCTGAAGCAGAATATGTGGCTACTAAATCTTGCCGCACACAACTTCTTTGGATGATGCAAACATTGCAAGACATTCAAATCACTTGTACTCCACCCATCTCCATTCTATGCGATAATACAAGTGCAATTAGTATTTTAAAGAATCTTGTCATGCATTTCACGACCAAGCACATACCTATTAAATATAATTTTCTTCGGGAACAAGTGCTTGAACAAAAGGTAAAATTGGAGTATCTTCCGTCCAAAGAACAAGTTGCTGATATATTCACCAAACCACTGCCCGGAGAGACATTTGAATCCCTCAGGCAGAAGCTAGGAGTAGTTAACGCATCTTCTTTCCATTAATTCTTATCTGTTTCAGAGAAAAGTGGGTGTACGCGAGTTTCATGAAGCGTATCCGTGTACATACGCCGGTTTCAGTGGATATAGTCATGTATATGTTGGTTTGAAGAATATTAGTGGGATAGACTCAGGATGAAAAGAGTCTAATATGGGTCTGACAGTGATCATCTGGCACAGGTTCAGGGGGAGCATATACTTTTAATAATAAATTGTTGGCGTTATCTTAGAAGTTTTTGGTACAATTTCACAGCTATTTTTGGTTCAAATGGAACAGGTGCAGAGGGAGATCATGGTTGCTGATGATGATTAACATATGCTGCTGATGATAGTTGTTGATAACTATCTCGTTTTAGATATTTTGTCTCTATGTCATATATATATCTTTTACTATCAAGGTCATGTAACAACTTAATTTGTTTCCCCACCATGCCTCGGATGGATGATGCAATGTTCTTATCTTGTATAACCTTTTGATGTATCCCCACTTGGTTGGGTGTGTGAGTCAATATTGGTATATGCCTACTTGGTTGGGAAATGGATGTATGTATGAGTCGTTGGTGATAGGAAGGCCATTTGTAATGTATAAAGTCTTGTTCTTCTTGTAGAACATCTTGTTGCAGACCTTGCTTACAGTCAGGGGGAGTATGAACAACACACTTTAGTATATCAGAGAATTCAGCATGTACTCAAGGGGAGCATAACCCTTTTCCCTTGATGGCAAAGGGGGAGAGTGACAGTGACTTGGGGTTGCCATCAAGTCCAAATGGGGATATTGTTGGCATTATGACACAAGTTTGGCACTATGAAACAAGTGTTGTCCTTAATGGCAACTCTCTCAAATGACAGATCATAGGTTCAAGCTCTCAGAATGAAGGAAAAAGAGGTATACGTAAGTTTCCCTTAAACAAGTCGTGTATACACGTGGGTTAGCATACCAGAAGGCACGTATGCATATACACACACTTTCACGCAAGGAAAAGCGCGTACATGTTGGAAAACTTGGTCTTGGTCTGTGGTATTTGGTCCCTAGTATTTTGACCCATGGTATTGATCCAAGGTATCTAGACTGAAGTGTTGACCCCAGGTATTTGGTCCAAGGTATTGCTTCTAAGTGGTTTTGGACCATGGTATTAAGTAAGGCCTAAGACTATAAAAGGAGGAGGAGATCATTAGGCAAAGGCACTCAAGCATTGACTATCTAATAAAGAGCAA
This sequence comes from Pinus taeda, assembly GCA_000404065.3. NCBI lineage: Eukaryota > Viridiplantae > Streptophyta > Pinopsida > Pinales > Pinaceae > Pinus > Pinus taeda. The sequence goes on along the minus strand of APFE030450333.1, from coordinate 10,712 downwards.
GATCTAGAATATTGGTGATTGGGTTATGGTGCATAGCTGGATCTAAATCAAGGAGGAACCTGAGCGCTAGAAGAAGGATAATTTCCATTGATGGGTCAAGATCTTAAGGCTTCAAGAGAAGTATCTTTGTGTGATTTTTGATCCTTATATTTGGTGCATGTCTTGATTTGTAAATCTGATGATTTGGGTATAACTGATGTCTGAATAGTTGAAAAGGGTAAATCATCTTTTACAGATCTGTACGCAGGTCCAATATAGCAAAGGTGTGTATGCACACTGGTACAACAATTCAAAACAGCATATACACAGGTTTTCCTTCATATGATAGTGTATGCACGCAGGTTATACATATTTAAGTAGTGTACGTCTCATAAAACATGTTTTAGCTACTTCTATTTACTGTTGCAGTGTTCTGGGTTCTGGTTGGGTTCTAGTTGGGTTCTAGTACTGTTACTATATTCTGGTTACAAAATTCAGAGAAGTGATTATTTGATTCAGTTTTGGTTAGTGCAAGGGAGATTGATTGATGTAGATATATTTTGATGTTTGGTTGATGGTATTGATGGATCTAGTCTGAAAATTTATGAAACGTGGTCCTTGGAAGAAAAGAGAAGATTGTAGCCTTCTGTAGGTCAGCGCTTATGTACTAGTACATCAGCTAGTACAAGAGCTAAGGGGGTTGTAGCTACCTTATAGGAGAAGCTGGAGAATGAGAGAAGGTTGTAGCCTTCTGTCGGTAGAAGCCTGCATAGTGGTATAAGACTGCACCAGTACAGAAATATTGTAAAAGGAAGTTTCTTATTAAAAGAAGATAGAGACGAATTGCAGCAGGTGGTTTTCACCCACGTTGGGTTTCCGCCTTATATCTTGTGTTCCTGTGTGTGATTGTCTGCTCTATTTTTACTATACTTGTTATTGCTTATATGGTTCTGATACACATATTAAAGATCAATTGACTAAATAATAAGTTTTCAAGGTGTACGTTGGTTGCTCTAAACACAGTTGCGTACATACGCAAGTTGCATTAACTGAAGTTATGTATATAAATCTATTTATTGGAAATGAAAAATTGTTAAGTTTCTAATACTGATTCACCCCCCCCCCTCTCAGTATTATTTCCAACATTTCATTTTTTCAGCTAGAGGTAATGCTTTGGATAATTTAATAAGCTTAGGTTTTTCTTCTGTTCCTATGTTACAATCTTCTATGTCTGATCTTAAAGGCTCGATTTTTGGTTTTCTAGCTACATCATTTGAATCAAACAAATCAACTAATAGGACTAATCCCTTAGGCAAAAAGTAATTTTTAAGGTCTAAAATCTCAGAATTATCATTGATTATTTCTTCTATTTCTACTTTTTCTAAGTTATCTATTTCTACTTTAGTGAATTTAGTGGGTTTATTTACATCTAAAGAATTTATATCTATCTCACTATTTATGATTTTATCTGCTATACAATCAGTATCTAAGTTACAGTTTTGGAATTCTCCCTCAGCATTCATGAAATCATAGATTTGAGAATCTTGTGAAAAAATCTACCAATATTTCAGATTATTAGGTATAACAGGTATGTGTCTTATTTCTACAGTGCACTGGTGGTTGGGCTCAAAAGGTAATCTGCAAGTGCTAGCAAAAGTATCCAAGCTGTGAGCTTGCATGTTCTGTTTCCTAGGAATAACAACAAAATCTGTTTCAAGAAGTTCCTTAATCAGATCTAGAACAATTTCTCTGTATTGGCTAAGTCTAGGATTATTCATAGAATACTCTCCTTTAATTTGTTTTATTATCAATTCTGAGTCTCCCATGATGGAAACTCTCTTGGCTCCAAGTTTTCTTACAATTTGCAGTCCTAAGATTAAAGCTTCATACTCCACCATGTTGTTTGTGCATTTAAAGTTTAATCTAAAGGCATGACCTTCAAAATGATTATTTTCCATGTTATGAATCCAATCTCTTGCACCCACTCCCAATCTATTTACACAACCATAAAAATCTAAATGCCATAGATAGTCATGTGTTATGTGGTGCTTTGTAATTTTCTTCTACAACTATGATTTCATTTTTTCCATTGTCTGGATTATACAAGATAAATGAGTCCATATCTGGATGCATGGAGTATATAGGGTAATTTTATGGTTTTTCTTAACTACTTACCATGTACTTCATTACAGTTTCTCTGTAAAGTTGTTTAAGTTGACCAAATACTGAAATTTTGGCATATGACATGTCTAAGTGTAGAGATCCCTGCAATTTTTCTCCCCATGAGCGAGATAATAGCATTCCATACTTTGGAGGGATATCAACAACTACAATATCCATGACAATACTCTTACCTGGGTATTGAACTAAGGTGACACACAAGTCTTTTATTAGGCCCAAGCATTTAACTTTACTAGAATCAAAAGAGAAAAGATCTTTGTATGGTCTTGATATATCTAAATCCATTGTTTCCATAATGGCTTTAGGCATTAAATTGTGAGATGCTCCTGAATCTAACATAGCATTGTGCAAGATTTGATCATGAATAGTCAAGCTAATGTAGAATGGAGGAACACCACTTTGTTCATGTTTTCCATTGACCTCAGGACCAAATATTAATTCTGGTTGGTCATCATTTAGATTAACAGAGTCTTCTCCTTCATCTATATTTCTTGTTTCAGTGATTTGGGATTTGTAGGAGTCATTTTCTATCAATTCTGTTAAAGGAACTGTTATTTTCAATTTGGAAATTTTAGTTTGGATATTAAATGGAGTCTATGTTTTGCCTAACTGAATGTTTTCCTCCTTAGCAATTGGAGTTTGTGTGGCCTTTTCTTTCTTGTCTTTAGTTGGTGATTCAGTTTCTATTTGGGTCTCAACTGTTTTATTGTTTTTAATTTTTTGATTTGGAATAGTTTTGGAAGTAGTTGAAACTTTAACAACATTTGAAGCTTGAGTATAAGTTGGTTTTGGGACATATTTTGAAGTTTTGACAGTAGCAGATGTTTTAGGATTAGTTGATGTTTTAACAACAATATCTGTAATTTACACAATTTTTGGACTGGCTACAATGTTTGGAATGGAAGTTTTTTGGGCTTCTTTAGAGAGAATTGGCAACACTTTGGTTGTAGGAGCTCTTACTGTTTTCTTGGTCTGAGTTTGGACAATTTTATTAGTAGGAGCTTTTGTATTGTTCTTACTCCTAAGGTTATTATGCTTGTGAACATCATTAATGGCTAATTCATAACCTTGTTTATAATCAAAGGAATCTCCAAATTATAACTGTAATTGTTGTAACATGCATAATTCTTGTTCTTCTTGGGTAAGAAAAATAGTATTACCATCATTTGTTCCTATTAAGTTAATATGAGCATCTTCCTCTTCTTCATTTAGGTGAGAACTGTCAGCATAGTTTTCTTGGAAAGGTGGTCTAATATGTTGATGAGGTTTCCCTTCTCTGGATTTACCAATGTTGGGATTCTTCCTAAAGTTTGGATTTCTTATTTGAGGACCTTGTTGTTGATTATCCCATTGTGGTTTTCTTTTCATAATTTCTAATCTATCCATCATTATTTCCATGGTTTTTTCCAAAGTATCTATTCTGCTATCTGATGCAGATTGTTCTTCCTTAATGGCTACTCTTTTTTCATTTCTCATCCTAGCTCTTTTAGCTAATAGGTTGACTTCTACACTAGCAACACTACTTTGCATTTGTTCCAATTTTTTAGGGTTTCTTTCTCTTAATTGGTAAGACATCTTAGTGTCAAAACCATCAAGAAATTTGATTAGTGCCAAGTCTGGTGGAGGTTTCATATTTGCAGGGATTGCATTATAGATATTGTTGAACCTAGTATAATAGTCCTGAACGGATTCATTAGGAGCTCTTCTAACGTTTTCATATTCAAAAAATATTTGTAAAGGGTTTTTCTTTCTTTCCCATCTATTGATAAACAATCTATGGAATGCAGCTAAATCAGCAATATGATTAGTAGGTAAACCTTTAAATCATTTTTTGATGTCTCTTGCTAGTGTTTGAGAAAATAATCTCATTTGCACATTAGACTCATCAATTTCATGTAACTCAAAATAATCAGTCATTTTATGCACATGTTGTTGAGCAATATACTGACCAATAGCATCAAACAAAAAGATTTTACTCTGGTAGTCTTGGGGCATGGCATGTAATTGAACTCGTAAGACCAAATGTGCATATCTGTCTGCCATGGCTAAGGCTTTGGTTTGAATGGGGGGTAAAGTAATGGTTTTTGAAGAAGAACTTGAAATGGTTGTAAATGAACTAGATGAATTTGAGATGTTTGGTTGGAGAGGAAGTTGAGGTATGAATGGTTTTGGGGAATGAATTGTGGTGGACATTATAAGTGAAGTGGTAGTAAATGAAGCTGTATTTATAGTTTTTGAAGACTCCATAGAAATTTCAGGGGTAGCAGTAGTGAGGGTAGCTAATTCAATTGATTGTTGAAGATAGGCTTCGTCTATATGCCTTATCAATGTTAAGGTTAAAGCTTCTAGTTTTTCAAAAGTATCCAAAACATGTTGATCTAAGTCAAGCTGTATAGAAACATTCTTTGATTCAATAAATTGAATAAAATTGGGGTCTATTACAGTATCATGAATTGAATTTTCAGATTTGGTACGAAACAAAGAAAGCTCAAATGGTAAATCAAATTGAATATCCTCTAAACTTGATAACTCTTTAGGAAGTGAATTTTATTTAACTAACTAACCAATAATTCCTTGGATTTCTACCTTTTTTGGTTTTCTTAAAATTCTATCAGGATCATCAATTATTATAGCAGGGTTTGGATCTGGATGTGCCCTGGTATAATGTGTTCTTTTGGAAGCTAGAATTTTAATTTTTTAAGCGAAACTTTTTAACAACCATAAAATGACCTTAAACTGTACAGACGAGATTTAAGATTTCCTTTAAGGTTTACTATACTGAGGACTGTCTCCAGTATGGTCACCATAATGTTATCACTCCAATAATTTCCCTAGGGTTGTTATCTTGTGTTTAAGAAATATCAGAGGTAACTATCAAACCCACTTTTGAGATCAGGATCTAGCCTTCCTAATGCTCAGAGAGGGATCTCTCTTTATAATTTAAATTTGTTGTGTTGAAAATGCAACAAGATGATGGAGCTTAGTGAAAAGAAGTCGCCTTCACTAAGTGGGCCCGCAGGCTATTTTTGGCGCAAAGTCTATTTTTAGACTATGTCTATTTTTAGACATATGGATCATGGTCTATGAGTTGCAGGATGCTATTTGTGGATGATTGGTCATGTTGGTAAAAATAGATGGACCTCTATTTTTAGACATATGGGGGACTCTATTTTTAACTACCAGTATAAAAATAGAACAGTCGAATATTATTAGCTCTTAATAATATTTGGATTATAAACATTATCTTATCCTCTTGCAGCACTTCAGTTCGAGCTACGGATGTGGCACATGCAACTGTCAGAAGGAAATACGCTTTTCCTATGGGTTAGTTGAGCTATTGCATGATGGACTTCAGTTAGAACTCAAGTAATTGAGTTTGGTGGAGTTGATTGAGGAGTTGATGGAGTTGTGTTCAGTTTGACTTAGTTGAACTAGTTGTATTTAGTCTAACTAACAAATACACTAGTGATGAGTGGTGTGAAATAATTATTAATTAATTCACTAATTATTAACTCATAAATCAACTAAAGAATACATCAGTTAACTCGGTGCATGGATAGTTCAGTGGTCACAAGTGTTAGAGGTGGGTGAAAGGGTGAGACTACTATCAGTTGTGACTATAGATGTGCATGAGATTTGCACAATCATTGATTGAGATTGTCAATGAGGATTGTGCAGTACAAGCCAAGGGGATTCGAACTTGGATCTCATCTATTCTCAAATTGGACTGCGCAGTAGAGGCAGGCAAATAGTGGAGGAGATTTGAACCTGTGACTTGTTCAGATCTGAGCTAGTTTGTGTGTAGCATGTGGAGATAGTACTGAGTACTTGTGAGGAGTATTGTACTATCTATTGTTACATGTTCTCTATCATTATAATATACAGATAGTTGGGGGTTTTCAGCTGTATGCTTTCCCCATTACATACTGTGTTGATATGTGTGATTGATGTTTCAATGTGCACATATGATTGTTTGTTTTAATTCCGCAAATTGATGATCAATGGTAGAGGAGGTTATGTATTATGCGTGCATTCCACAAATAGTGTATAATCAGGATAATCTCTGTGAACAAGTGTTATATTATTCAAATTTCTACATGTTGAGTTAATTGATTTTAGGCTAGTTATTTAAGCTTGATTAGGTTTTGATTTTGATTTGGTGGTGGAATCACCGACTTAGATGGATAGAGGGATGTCCTTCACCATTGGGCTATGAGGTCAAGTGTCAATAAAATAGGACTGAATCAAGTTCTAAAGATAGTGTTCATAGGGCAAGGTAGCTGAGAAAATTCAGATCTTTTAGGCTGGATGGTGAAGTGGTTTTCAATCGGGGTCAAGGAGCAGTTAAGGATTCCTCAAACGAGATAATGAGGGAAATGATAGAGGTTAATCGAAAATAGGGAGAAATGAAGGATAACCTACTCTGGATATCAGAAGAAAACATTAAAATGAATAATTGTTCAAGATAGAGTGTACTTAAACAAATTTTGTAATAATATTCTAGTTATTTCATTCAATTTAGATAACATGCAAGTATGTGAAGCACTTAAGAAGATAACAATTTGACAAACAGAAAACACTTCACTGAAGTGGCCCAACACATGAATCCTATAATGTAATGCCTTTATTACCCAATCCAGTCTACTGACCTAAAAAGTGGTACAATGAACCCTTAGGTTTCAGATGAATACAACTATAGAAATTTTTAGCAATCCACCCTCTATACTTTGAATTATGAAGTATTTATACAAAAACAAATTACAAAATATCCCGAACTGTTTTAGGAATGATTCGAGGAAAAAGAAAAATCTTCATGCAAGAAGATAGAGATAGATATGTAATTGTTGCAAGCCGTCCCTCTTTATTTCGCTCTGATGTCCGATCTTTTGCTGCTTTTTATCCTTTGTTATTGCTCTACGCTGGCTGTTATTTTACTTTGCCTTTTGACTGATACTCTTTCACCTTATACTCTTTGACTTAGCTGATTTGCTGCTTTTCTTTCACTATTTTTCATCCACTGTTTACTTTGCATTTCCACAGTAAATCATTTAATTTTTCCCAAGTCTTTGTATCTGGTAATTTAATATTTACCATTCTTCTATAGACTTCATCAACTTCTGTGTATTTTGCAAAGGTGGGCTTGCTTACAAAAAGATGTTTTACCTCATGCTAGAGGTAAAAGAGGTTCTCAAAAGTCTAGTAAAGAACCTTTCCTGTAGGCATCCCTTTCATAGGGGAACTATTGGCTTGCTCCTTTGCCACTTCTCTCATTCTCTTGTCATAGTCTTCATGTGGCACTAACCTGTCATTTATTACCAATGGATTAGGCAGACTGTTTTGCCTCAAAGCATCAAATTTGACCATGAACCTACCTATAGCTAGCTTCATGGTTTTGCATTTGTCCTCAAGCAGCGTCATCAAGTTCCTCTTGGTGATTAGCTTCTTCACCTCTAGTATAGTGCTAGTTCTGTCAGCGATGCCAAGCTCCTGAAATTCATATTTATTCTTTGAGTTAAGGAATTGGATTATTCTTGAGGCTTATTTTGGCATATTTCCAAGTTCGGCCTTAACCCTTTGAATTGCTTCACCAACCTCTTTGACTAAATCATTTTGTTCAAAGATAACTTGTATAGATGGCCAAATATCATTGACAGAGTCAATGATATTGGCCCATAGTTTCTCTTTTGCTTGGGCAAGTGGCTCACTCAATGTTAATTCCTTTTCTAAGTTCTTTATCCTCTCAGTCAACCTATTTGACTTCTGTACTTCATCTTTATGCATGATTTGAGCCAGTTTCTTCTCATCCTCTAGACTTTTTATCTGTTGTTTAAGTCTATTTATTTCAGTGGTTTGAATGGACATGTCCTCCATGGATTTGACCAGTTTACTTGCTTCATCACTCATATGAACTGCTGCTATTGTTGAACCTATTATTGATGTAGTTGCTGGAGTTGTTGGGGCCAGTTAAGCTTCCAAAGTTGAAGGAACTATTGTAGTAACTGTAGGAATAATAGTGACAGTAGTTGTCTCAATGATGGCCTATTTCAGTTGTATTAATTTGTCCAATTCATTCTCCATTTCTTTCAATTCAGCATTTAGTTGAAGAATGAGATCCATCATTTCATCCTACCGGGTTTGGCTCTCTAGGACCTCCTTGGTCTATGGATGTTCAAAAGGAGGCAACTTCAGTTGTTTCTTCAAAGCAGCAATGCCTTCATTTTTCTTCTTTATGAGATTTTCTGCTGCCTTGATGTCATTTGGATTATATCCAATCTCAATCACCAAGTCCTCTAGTGACTTGATTAGGTTATCCTTGGCCTGTGAAGATGCATTTTCTAGCTTAAACTGTGTTGTGATGCTGTCTAGAGAACTTTGAAGTTTATGTACAGTTATTGCTTTGTTAGTAATTGTCAAGTAAATAATTTCACCTCCCTGCTTATGAAATTCAATTTGATCAATAGGGTGAACATCCCTGGCCACAACTTCAAACTCTATCTTCCTATAATCTACTAATGTTTTAGGCTGCTCAACTATAGGCTGCAAAAAGGCCATTTTCATTTTACCAGTTTTAATGTCAAAAGCTAACATCAACCTCTTCTGATTGCTAGGAGTTTGTTTGAAGTACTAGGCATATGTTCAAACCTTCAATGCCTCATTCCTCAACTTGATTTCTTTGTACTTCTCTTTTATATATTTCTCTTTATCCACTTGTTTGTTGGATGAAGAGACTTCAATACTAAGTCGTTTCTCAACAATCTGAGTATTTCAGGTGGAAGGTTGATGAGTTTCCTTTGAAACTGTTGGAGCTGTATTCTTTTTAACCACTATGTCAGTACCAGTGATTTCAACTGTCTCAATGGTCTCTTCTTGCCCATTTATAGGATTAAGATTAGGCTTCTTCTTGTACATGATTTCAAACCTGTAAGCTATAGTATCCATTTTAGAGCTAGAACCTTCTTCCCTGGTTCTTTTTACATTTCTATCCTGCATGGCTGGAGTCTATAGAATGGGGCTAATACCAATTTGTTCCTGTAGGGTTTGAATCTACAGAAGGGAACTAGTATCTATCTACTTTTCCACATCTATTAAAGTATTTTCCAACCAGTCTGACTGGTTGGCATATTTTTCAATGTCTGGCTTGGACTCATGCATAAAAGGGATTAATTTGAATTTGAGCCTTAATTGTTTTATAACTACATTAGGGTCATACTTCCACATGAAACTACTACTAAACTTCATTTGTTGTAAAATTTTCTCTGCTTCCTGTCCAGCTTCCCTATTATTACAAATAAAAGGGCCCAGCTGGCTTTTAATCTTGAACTATGTTTTCTTCCTAGCTGGCAGAAAATTGACATCATCTGAGTTTATGATCTGGTTTAAATATTCTAATGCAAATATCCTCATGGGGAGGTATTTGGGCAGCTTGTAGGGAGTGAGCTAGCATCCATATATCCTGATTTCAGTTTGGTCCTGGTATCGATACCACTGTCCTACTCTATTGTTTTTAGACAACTACAAAACTCTTTTTATCTCATCATTAATCCTGGGTTGATTGCTATTGGTTAGAATATTGGCAGCTGGATGTCAAACAAAGGAAGCAATGAACTCCTTATAACAAAAAACAATGGAATATATCTGGATTAATGGTGTCCAAAAGATGACGGGTCTTGGTTGGCCCTTTGTGTCAAATTTTTTGATGCCGACTGGAAACTTATCTGACTGGAAATAGAGGAACATGTAGAACAATACCGAAGAGTATTTGAATACTCTTTCATTTGGAAGTCTGATCAATTGATCATGGATTCTGTCTGCCAAGAACTGGGAAAAATTGAAAATTGTAGCTGGAGGCTTGCCTGGGCAAAAATTAGAGAGGAAAGAAAGTACAAGTTAATCTACAAATTCATGAGTAGTATACCCAAGGATACAAGACAGCGTGGTTACAATTTGTCTGGCCCTTTCAGGGAAAATGGTGGCAGAGTATGGAGGACTGTTTGTAGGAGTATGAGACTCTTCTAGGATGAAAGTCTGAAAGATTTGAGCCCTCTCGGGAAAATCCAGCTTTATGTAAAGTTCAAGTAGGTTTTCAATGGAAAATTGGGTTTCGTTTGGGCTTGGCTAGACCTGCAGCATTTGATTTATTGACTATGCAGTAATGGTGAATAAAATCTATTAGTCAGGAGAGACTATGGCTCTTTGACTTGGGATATAACAAGCTTGGCATAAATGGATGATTTCTGGGAATAGGTATACCTGTGGGAACAAGTATTTGGGCAAATTTGATTCCCATAGGCGAATGTAATCGTTCTGGTTAAGGAATGTATCTTTAGTCCAGCAGTGGAGGTTTAATAGATGTCTAGAGGTGGATGTGTATTTAATCTAGAAATCCCCTGTAGGTTTTAACCCCGTACAAAAATTACCTGCATACGAATTCTAAATCATAGGAAAAATAAAAAATGCGAGAGCATAACACATAAAACACATATACACATAGATTTTCCACTGGATCTCAAAACCGAGACTACCAGCTTGACTTTTCATTATATTCCTTTCAA
>APFE030450331.1:96956-110466 GCA_000404065.3 Pinus taeda | reverse complement strand
TTCAAACAATATTGCCAGAACTTGATGAGGAAGGAAAAATTATATTGGAACCAGAAGCAGTCACAGAAACAAGAACTCGATAGCTACGAAATCGATCGATTTCAGAGTATCTTATCAAGTGGAAGAACTTATCCGCTGAAGATTCCACATGGGAGGATGAGAATTTTATAAAGAAGCATCCATAACTACTCAAGCGTTGAGGACAACAATTTTTTGACGGAGAGGGTCATGTTGGGTCCCTATAATACTACTGATTACCCCATTAATATTGTAGTTGCATCCCTTATTAATATTGTTGTGCCCCTATTATCACCATATTTTTATTATTGTGCCCCATAGAATCCCTCTATTGTTATTTTTGTGGCTTTATATTATTATTGTTAGGTCGGCTAGGTTATATTATGACTCCTTAAACTCCTATATATACAAAGGAGGTTTTGTCATTTTAATCATCCAAGAATTGTTCATTTATGTAATGTAAAGGAGGTTAACCCCTCGAAGAGGCTGAATTTTAAGGCATTGATATATCTTTTCTTGAGCTGGTTTCATAACAGATACTCCAAAATTACTCGACTTCATAGCTATTGAGTTCCTTTTTCTGTGACTGCTTCAGGTTCCAATATGATTTTTCCTTCCTCGTCAAGTTTTCGAAATGTTGTTTGAAATGGGAGCTTTTCACATATAACCTTCTATAAGCATGAAACATGGAAAATTGGGTACAGTCAGAAAGTCGTAGGAAGCTCCAATTTAGATGCCATAGTACCAATATTTTGCAATGCCTAGTACAAACCATAATACTTTGGTGATAATATATTATCCTTCTTAGCATGCTTGAGGGAAATTTGTTTATATGGTTGTAGTTGTACAAATACCCAGTCACCTACATCAAAACTTATATCACTGCGATGTTGATATGCTTGTTGTTTCATTCTATTATGTGCCAAAGTGAGTTTATCCTTTAAGAGTTGGAGAAATTATTGTTGATGCTGGATGTTATCTTCCACTGCTTGAACCTTAGAATGTTATCTTAAATATGATGTTATGGATGGTGGACGATATCCTTAAATTTCCATAAATGGGGTCATTTTTGCTGCACTATGGAAGGAAGTGTTGTACCATGATTCAAACAAAGGAAACCATTTAAGCCATTGTGTCTGTTTATCGGATACAAAGAAACGAATATATCCTTCCAAAAATTTGTTTACTATCTCAGTTTTCCCATCAGATTAAGGATGATAAGATGAGCTATGAGCTAATTGAGTACCAAGACAAGAAAATAATTTTGTCCAAATTTTCCAGTGAAAATGGGATCTTTGTCGGTTACAATAATCTTTGGGTTTCGATGTAGCTTTTGAATTGTTTCCATAAATGCATTATAAACTGTACTAGCTATAAATGGATGAGATAATGCACAAACCTGTGCATACTTGGTAAGTCTGTCAACTACCACCATGATGACACTCTTTCCTTCAGAATTGGGTAAACCAGTGATAAAATCCATTGAAACATCCTCCCAATATTGACTTGGAATGGGTAAAGGTTGTAGTAAACCAGGGGCCTTAAATGTTTCAACTTTATTTTGTTGGAAAACAAAAAATTCCACCACAAACTTTTGAATATCATATTTAAGGTCGTCCCAAAAAGATTCATTCTTAACTGTGTGGTAAGGTTTTAAAAATCATGAGTCCCCTCCTAAGGGAGGGGTGTGCAATTGAATAAGAATCTTTTGTTTGAGTTGGGAATTCTTACATAGGTATAAGCAATATTTGTACCATAACACATCATTTTGCTAGCTAAATCTATCATATGTATTGAGATCTTTTTGTAACTTTTGAATGAGTTCGCACACTTTTTCATCATTCTTCCATTCATCCTTGCTTCATTTATCCAATCTGGTTGGATAATAAAAATGGTGCTAAGTAATGCTTCCACATCCCCATCCTTTCTTGAGAGTGCATCTACCACAACATTTTGCTTCCTTTTTTTGTATATGATTTCAGAGTCCCAAACAAACATCTTTGTGGCCCATTTTGGCTGAGCTTCTGAATATAATCTTTGTTCCAAAAAGTATTTAAGAATATCATGATCTATTTTTACCTTGAAGTGTCTTCCCATTAGGTAGGGTCACCATTTCTTTAGTGCATGTAGTATTGCCAACATTTCGTTCTCATAAATATCATTCTGTATATACTTCCCTTGGATTGGATGACTTTCAAAGAAATGTGTCTTTCTTCTTGCAGTAAAACAACACCAATTCCATTTCATGAGGCATCACATTCGACAATAGAGGTTTTTGTGAAGTTTGGATAACTAAGACTAGTGCTTGGCACATTGCCTTTTTAAGATGTTCACAGTCCTTCGTTTCTTCTAGAGTGCATGAAAATGCATATTTCTTCAATAATGTTGTTAGAGGTGTTGTTATTCTCCCATAATTATTAAAAAACTTGCGATAATACCCTATCAACTAGAGAAATCCTCGCAAATGCTTTATGGATGTGGGGATTTTCCATTCCTTAATAGCTTTAATTTTGCTAGGGTCTACCTTAAAAACTTCATGAGATACAATATAACCTAGATACTACACCTCTTGTACTCCAAAGAAACATTTCAAGGTTTTTTCATATAATTCTTTCTCCTCCAATAGTTTGAGCACCCTGTGAACATGTTAAACATGATCCTTCCAAGACTTGTTGTATATTAGTTTATCATCAAAAAATACTAACATAAATTTTCTAAGGAAGGTTTGAAGATGGAATTCATCAAACCTTGAAATGTAGAAGGTGCATTGTTAAGGCCAAAAGGCATGACCAAAAATTCATAATTACCATCATGAGTTCTAAATGTTGTTTTCAAAATTTCTTCAGGCTTCATTCTGATTTGATGATATCCTAAATGAAGATACAACTTGGTGAAGTAAATTGATCCATGCAATTCATCCATTAATTCATCAATGATGGGAATTGGAAATTTATCTTTAATAACGAGTTTGTTGAGCTCCCTATAATCGAGACACATGCGCCATGATCCATCCTTCTTGTGCTCCAACACTATTGGAGCATAGAAATAACTTTGACTAGGTTGAATTATACTAGCCTCTAGCATTTCTACAACCATACATTCAATTTCACTCTTTTGGGCATAGGGGTATCTGTAAGGCCTAATGTTTGGAGGAAAACTTCTTGGAATCAAACGAATAGAATGATCATGATCACGAATAGGTGGGAGGCCTTTGGGAGTCTCAAATACCTTGGAATAATTGTCCAAGACATTTTGGAGATGTGGAGAAATAGATGATTTCAATGTGGGAACTTGTAGCAAACATAATTATGCAACTACACCTTGTTGTTCTTTCTTTAGAATCTTTTTCAATCCATTAGATCTGATTATATTTCATGCTTTCCCTATAATACCCCTTAAGTCTACTTCCTTTCCTTCTGATTTTTTTTCAAGAAAAGTTCTTGAAAATTAAAACCTATCGTACCCAAATATTGTAGCCATTTGACTCCAAATACAATATCAACACCACCCATTGGAATGGAAAGAATTAGGCTATTCCATAAATATTCTCCCATGGATAGCTTGATATTATGGCACTTTCCAGAGCAATTTATGGTTCCTTCACTTGCAACCGTCACTTGACACTCTGGTGCTAGATATAAGAAGCAATTCAATTCTTTGTGGCTCTCTTAAAATGAATAAAATTTTGGGTACTAGCTGAATTAATGAACACTATTACCTTTTCATTCTTGATATGTGCTTCTATCTTGATAGTTTGAGGAGTGGTAATTCTGGCCAATGCATTACAACATATGATTGGATTCATTTCTTCTTTCTCTAGGGCTTATTCCTGGTGTATATCCTCTTCTTTTGACGTTTCTTGTTCCTTTTCTTCCTCCTCTTCACAATCTATGTAAAATAATTTCTTCTCACCATACTTATGACCTTTAGTGTATTTTCTATCACAACTATAACAAAGCCATTTTTCTCTTTTTTCTTCCAATTTTGTTTGGTGTAAACCTTTTAGGTCATGGAAGGCTATGGCCAACAACACTTCCATCCTTATACTTGTGAGTGGTAGGTGTTGGGTGTAGAAATTGCACTTAAACAAGCTCCTTCAACACTTAATTGTCAATGCGGGGGTTTCTTAAACTTAGAGACTAAGAACAGGTAATTCCAGAAGTGATATGAACTTTTCCTATTCCTATTCTTACTTCTCAATTGAAACTTTGTAGAATTAAACAAAAAAACTCTCAATGGAAATTAACACCAAAGTAATTCTAGTTTTGGAATGTAAATGAATGGATTTACGAAGAAACCAAATAAACGAATTTTCAAACTGCTGTAAACTATCTTAATAGCTGAAGTAAAAATCTATGTCTATCGTCAATGATTTTCCTTCTCACACTAAGTGGTTGTTCTTGTACTCTTGCAATCTGCTTGCACTAGTTGAGGTACAAAACTTATGTGAGAAGTATAACTTGTACCTATAGTGAAGACTTATATTTTCTGTAGGAGCTCTAAGCCTCAAGACTTGGAGCACTTATGTTCCTGTAGCAAGACACCAATCCTTGTACCAGAACAAAGTTTCCTACACCAAATATTCCAAGTTTCTTTTGGGAAGATCAAAGAGCATGTTAACTATGAAAGGAATTGCAAGTGCAAGTAGAATCTGAAATAATCTTGCACATGAAAAGAATTCTTTAATCGATTGAATCTTACAAATAGAAAGAAACTATTAAGATAAAAACAATCTTCGATATTAAAGAAAACTTTCTTCATTCAAAGGAGTTTTGCATGTAAACAAATATAACTTGAAATGGCTCACTGTAATATTCCAGATTACTTCTAGTCCTTAAATTGTGAAGTGAAAATACAAATCAAGATATGAAATAGCGTTCTCTTCTAAGTTATCTTTAATCTTTAATAATTCAACTTTCATTCCTAGAGACAAATAATTGCTTTGCATAAATAGATTAAATCATGTAAAAGGAAAAGAATGAAACATTCACTGTAAATTAACTAGAAAACCAGAGTGCAAGATCCTACATGCATTAGTGCCAAAAGGATCTCATCTACATGATCCAAGTGAAAGCAAACCAACAAAGAAAATATGAAATGATTTAATTTAACTTCCACATAATGGATCTATTCACACTTGACTATTTAATGGAATAAATCAGAATTCAAATCACACTACTGTAAACAAATAAAGTTAACACACCTTTTGAGATAACAAGCAAGAGGGTAAACAAGTTGGGTTGGCCGGGCCCTAGCCAACCAGCTCATTTCCCATTTTACGGAACAAAAACCTTCAGCACATTATCGATACATCAATGAAGAATTACACTTAGAATCAAAAATCTATGGTCCATCTCTTTGTATTATTTTCGATTAGCAAATTTACATGACAGTTCAAGTCCAGCCTAGAACAACAATGACAGTGAAATTACAAATAAACCAAAAATTACAATGATATGCTATCGCTATCACTTTCTAGCTAGTTCTATATGAAATATATGTTTTAGAAAACCCTTCGGCCTGTGGCCCTAATTAAAAATTATAGTCAATGAAAATCAAGCCTTTCGGTTGAGACAAAAATATTGGGCAAAATTACAACTTAAGTCGATGGCTATAATAAAGGGGGAACTATTAATGGTGGTAGACTGATGTTCAGTCATATCCCTAATTTTCCTCCACTTCAATTTCAACTACAGATAACAACAACTAAACTAGATGGCATGGACCAAGATGTCTCCATGGAGTGATCGACCATTACAGAGATCATGGAACAGATAGTTGTTGGTGATGTAGGACTCTTCCTACACTAGATCAAGCTAGCATAACAATTAATACTTTAGCTTTATCAAATACTTTTGGAAAGTAAATATAAGTTACAAGAAATATTTAAAGGCATGAAATCTACTTAAAATGATTAATTAAGAACTTAATAAACCTTAAACATGAAATATGAAGTTTATGTAGCAATAGACAGTATTCTTCGACTATTACAGGAATGAGGAGGTTTATGTGAAAAAACAAAGGTTAATGGTGGTGGTTTTGTGGTAGGAAGGTGATAAAAATGTGGCATTTTGACCTACCAACATCCTCCCATCCCTAAGTTGTTGTGTGTCCTCATACAACCTTTACCTATTGCATAAGTCTTCAACATAAGAAGTCATCTTTGAATCCTGTACGTGGATACCAATTCCTACCTTAACTACCTTCGCCTTCTTTCCTCAAACTTCCTTAAGTTGTTTAGTCACCCTCTTGAGGAACCCGGAGCATTTAGAAGCCTGAAACTTCCATATATTCTCTTGTAATTTCTTCTCTTTGACCTCTTCTGCTTAGTCTATCTTGCCTTGCTTCTACTAAGTATGCTCCTTCATGAACTAGTTTAGTGCTTCCAAGTCATGAATTTACTAGTCGAGCTCTACTATCCATTCTTTAGATAGAGGGTAGGGGTCTATGTTTCCAGCTCATCTGGTGCAAGAACTTTCTCTGCAGTTTATTCGAAACATGTAGCATCATTGCCAAGATCAAATTCATCTTGGCAATCCAAGGTCTACATCATAATATCACAAATGGTTTCAATGCAAGGGGCTTCTATGTCACCGAGGGTTTCATCCTCCTCTGTGTTTAACTCTTTAAGAGTTTTAGTGCCCTATACATCCAACTCCGCAGGGGCTTCAGTACCCAGTTCATTCACCTCATCAGGGGTTTCAATACCCTATTCCTTCAATACATCAGGGGCTCCAGTACCCTGTTCCTTCATTTCATCAGGGGCTTCAGTACCCTATTCATCAAAATTATTGAGGGCTTCAGTACCTTGTTCATCAAAATTGTCGATGACTTCTTAATTTTGCACTTCGTCATCTAACTAACCTTCTACTAGGTCTTTACTTGTACTTTTTGTCATTCTTTTCTTCTTCAATTTATGAATGGAGGATGACAAGAGTATGTCGTTTTCCTTTTCTGCATCTCCTTCATTCCCCACTATGTGGGCTACTACATCTATGAGAACCAAGAGTTTATGATCTCGAGGTGAAGCCTGGGGTGTCTCATCAATCAAGATCAGGGAACTTGATTGAGCACGACTTCTCCCTGAAGAGACAGTCCTTCTCCTCGTTGAGGTCCTGGTCATTCTTACTTTCACTGGGGATGGGGTATCTTCAACATTTTTCTTCCCTAGTTGCACTGTTTTGTCTTTACTTTTCATCTTAACTTTCTTCTTCTTACCTATACTTTTTCTATGTGACTCCCATGCACTTCTCTCCTGAAATTGTTTCAAGAATGCCTCCTAGGTTATTCCATTAGCATCAAACTCTTTCTTGACTAGGATTGTAATCACATCGTGATGGTATAGTTTATCTGCAACCTGAACAACACTCTCGTTTTGCACTCCTTTCACCATTTTCTCTAGATTTGAAAGCAGGTAATAAGGGAAATTGATGTGTTTGCTTGATTAAAAATGCAACAACAACCTGATATGATACATGAATGTTAATGTATAACATCCCTCACAGGTAAAAAATTTACGTAATATGTACAAGAGGCATCTCCATTTTCTAAGCATGGAGCACTAAACCTCCCTACACCAATCATGTGTGTTCCTCCACCAGGGATTTTTGTAGCATCAAAGGAAGAGGGGATAGTAAAAAAAATAATCTGATAGAACTCAGTTATCTAGATAGGCTCTGAAAATTTCAACATACAAGAGAAGTTTTATCTGCGATTCTTTGGTGCTTCATGAGCATGCCTTTTGATCTGACTATATCAGATCCTGCAATTGATCCATGAGGGAACAAAGAAATGGGAAGGGGTAGTTTTTAGAATGGGAAGGAATGTCATAACAAGGATTCCAAGAATAATACTACCAAGGGGGGATAAACAAGAATGGGATGTGGGAAAAAATTCAAGGGGAAAAAGATGGATTTTACGAAATTTGATAGGGATGAAAAAAAAATTAGAAGAAAAAGGAGGGTGATTAACTATGGGATTGAAAAAATAAAAATAGTGTGAATTAAGGAATGGGAAAATAGAAGAAAGGAAAAATTTTACGTTCAAGGTTTGCCTGCACTAGTCCCAGAAAAGTAATTGTAGCAGGAATTAAGCATTTACTTGGATAAAAAATTCCATGCTAGTTACCCCAAACTCGGGTAAGGGTTGGGTTCCTTGAACTTGCTTCTTCTTGGTGGCATCCAACATATCTAAAATATCTAGTAACATTCACTTTTTATTGAAATTTCGATCTTCCTGTCAGCATGCTGGTTTTCAAGTTGATCCTTCTGCAATCATGTCAGTCAACTAATTTCCATAATTACAAGAAAAAAATTATACTTTTCATTTTTCTTGTCATTTTTTATCTTTTTATTTTTTCTTTTATTATTAATTTTTTTTTAATGAGGAAAATAAAGGATCAAATCTTCAACAGGTTGGTGTTACCACCTAGCAACTCTTTCTCAAATTGTTGTTGGACTTTCTGCGTAAAATCTCCTTTAGTAAGGGGATGAAAATACACGTTCAATCTATGCCCATTTACCAGGAACATAGAATTTTTTCCATCAATAGTTTTAATTTCTACCACTCCATTTTTAAACACATTCACCACCTCATAAGGCCCCATCTAGTGGGTATGGAATTTCCCTTTAAAATATTTGAATCTAGAATCATAAAGGAGTGCCCAATCACCTGGTTGGAATTGCTTCTTCTGAATAGACTTATCATGCCTCTTCTTGCGCTGCTATTGAACCAAGATGTTCTACTAAATAGCATCCCTTTGAAATTCATCTAGCTCATTCAATTGTATAAGACATTGTTGTTGTGCTTTGAAGAGATCTAGCCCCAATTGGACTATAGTCATGCAAGTCTTGATTTGGAATTCTATCAGCAAGAGGAAGTCTTTCCTGTACACCATCTCATATGGTGTGTGTCCTATGTTGTTCCTCCAAGTCGTTTGGTATGCCTGCAAGGCTTCCGGTAATTTGTTAGCCCAATAATTTCTGTGAATATTTACTGCTTTGTGAGGATGTACTAAATTACCTTGTTTGTGGACTCCACCTGGTGTAGATTTCCTGTGCAGAATTTTGTACTACTCCATCATACTTTGTACCAGATTAAAAATAAACTCTCATCCATTGTTAGAAACAATTTCTCTAGGAACACCAAATCTAGTAAATATTTCAATAAAAAGAAAATCAACAATAACTATTTCAGTAGCAAAAGAAACAACTTTAGCTTCTACCCATTTTGCAATGAAATTTGTACAAATAAAAATACATTTTTATTTAATGATGTCGGGTTAATTGGCCCTACAAAATCAATGGCCCATTTTTCAAAAGACTCAATGATAACTTGAGGAAATAAAGGCATTTAATTCGTTTGACTAGGTTGGCCAATTCACTGACAGCTATCACATCACTTGACATAATGTTTGGCATCCTTAAACAACGAGGGCCAAAAATAGCCAGCTTGTAACTCTTTGTATGCAATCCGCTTATCAGGCAAGTGACCCCCACAAGGTTCATCATGGGTAGATTTTAAAAGATAAAATACTTTGTCCTCTCTTGCACATCTACGGATAATAAGATCTACTCTAGTGCAAAATAGGTCTCCTTGGATCCAGGAATATGCAACACTTTTTTGTATGATATTCCACTTTTCACGAGTGGGTAAGTGAGGTGGCAATTTTCTATTGAATAAATAGTTAGCTATGTCAGCAAATAACGGGGATTTTGTCAACACAGAAAAATATGTTCTAATGTGATTTCTACTGAAAGAAATTGCTTAATTCATTATGGATCACAGAAGCTTGAATACAGAAAAAAGATGTTCATCAGGAAAATCATCATCAACAAGAATTGCTTCACCGGGATAATTTAATCTGGAAAGATAATTTTCTACTACATTAGATTTTCTCAGTCTATCAATAATGGTAATATTAAATTCCTGCAAAAATAATAACCACCTAGTCACTCTACCGCTAGTTAATGGTTTAATCATCAAATATCTTATTGTGGAAAGGTAAGTATACACATAGACTTCATACCCTCCAATATAATGTATGATTTTATTAATGGAAAAAATTACATCTAAAAACTCTTTCTCAGTAACCGCATAATTTAGCTCAGCGGGTAACAAGTTTTTACTAATGAAATAAATAGCATAATATTGTTTGTTTTCTTCTTGTCCTAAAGCTACACCAATAGGAGTATCTGAGGCATCAGAGGAAATATGAAATGGTAGGAACCAGTTTGATCCTCTCAAAATTGGTGCCTAAACTAGTTTTTCCTTCAATGTCTCAAAGGACTGTAGGCAAGTTTTGGACCAAGAAAGATCACTATCTTTAGCCGAAAGTTGGAAAAGCAGGGTAGATATCCTTAAGAAATTCTCAATCTATCTCCTATAGTAGCGCACATGTCCTAGAAAACCTCTCACTTCCCTCTGAGTTTTGGGTATAGGAAGACTCAAAATAATTTCTATTTTTGCAGGGTCAGCTTGGATGCCTTTGTTAGAAATAAGATGGAGAAGAACCACTCCTACCTTGCACATTAATTTGTATTTTTGTCACTCAATTTGATATGAGTGTCTTGGCAGCGAAGAAGCACTTTTTCTAGATTTTTGAGGGCTTCCTGAAATGAATCACCAAACACGGGAAAATCATGCATGTAGATTTCCACACACTGAAGGTCAGCAAATATGGCCAAGACTATCCTTTCAAAGGTAGCTAGGGCATTAATAGTCCAAAGGGGAGCACTCAGTAAAAGACTATACCCCATGGACATGTAAGTGATTTTGTCTTGATACTCAGGTGCAATCTATATCTGGTTATAATCGCTAAAGCCATCTAGAAAAGAAAAGTACTTCTTACCAACAAGGGTATTGAGTACCTGGTTGATGAAAGGAAGGGGGGAGTAATCTTTGAGTTTGGATTTATTCAATTCTCTGTAGTCAATACAAATGCAACATCTCCCATCTCTTTTTAAGACTAATACCAATGGAGAGACCCACTAGTTGTCAAAAATGGGATACATAAAATCAACATCTAAGAGTTTTTGCAATTCTTCCTTTACAACATCGATTAGAGTTGGGTTCATATGCCTCTGGGGTTGTCAGACAGGCCAGGTTCCAACCTAAATATAGATATTGTGGGTAGAAGTTTCAGGAAGGATGCATTTCATATCTTCATAGCCCCATGCAAAGGCATCAAGACGGTTTCACAACAAATTCACAAGCTGCTCTTACTAGGATGAATCCAATTTTGAGCTAATATGCAAGGATTTACCTAGACTAGTCTCAACAAGAGTGGTATCGGGCTCAAGAGTACACAGAGATGTCACTAGAAATGGTGGCAAGCGAGGTAGAGAGTCATGAATTTCCTGAAAATCTAGACTAAAAATCTAACTCAATGAATTGAAATTGGGAATGGTGTCTAGATTGTTCAAGAAGTCTTGAATCTCACCCTCCTGTGAGAACTCAACATTCTGATGTATCAAGCAAACAGGATGAATCTCCTCATCACTACTATAGTATAACCATAAAGTGTCTCGGAGCTCTTGATTTGATCTAACAGGTGGATACAAGGTGACCTTCTTCATAGAATCTCCAAGGGAAATATACATGTCACCATAACGACATTTGATGTAAGAATTAGCCATAACAAGCCATGGTCACCCCAGTATCAAGGGATGTCATCCCACAGGATTCTTCGACTCAAGAACAATGAAGTATGCAGGTTATTCCCAAGAGTCTAAAGAAATGACCACATCATCCAACACTCCTTCTGGCTTGATTTTAGATCTCTCTATTAGTTCAAGCACAGTGGGAGTAGGATGAATATGGACCAATCCAAGTTGATCCATGGTTTGCTTGGTCATAACATTAATGGCCAACCCCAGGTCTATAAGTAAATTGAAGACACGGACATCACCTATCTAAACAGAGACAATAGGTCCTTCGGGGTTGGTATATTTCTCCATGTGCATACACCCAGTCATTAAATTTCTTGCTCTACCAACAAATTGAATAGTTTGAGGTTCTAATCTTCTCGTCCTAGCTTCTTGAGACAGCGTTTCCTAATGATTTTTGTGCAAATGGGGATCTCTTTAACAGCTTTGAGCCAAGGTACCTTTATGAAAAAGTTGCTAAGCTCAGAAGCGAGGCTAGACTAAGGAATGGGGTCACTTTTCTCCACAACTAACCTCTTTGGATAGGGAGGTCCGTTGGAAGAAGATGGAAAAGGCTCAGAAGGTACGGGGAAGGCTGGATGGTGTCATCTTTTTCAGAATGGTTGGGAGTTTCCTTCGCATCTTTCTCATTGATAATCATCATAGGCTACTTCTGATTTTCACAGGTTACTATCTTCCCTGATCTCAATTGGAGGTCATTAACTCCAACTGGCATGAACTGATATCTAGATGTGGAAAGTGGATTCATAGAATGGATCATTTGTATTGCTTTGTTATTGGGGTTGCGTAAAGGTTGGGCATGTAGCTGAGGAGGTAGAAATGGTGGAGGTAAAGGAAATTATGGTATTGGCTGACTCAGTTGAGGTAATGATGGTTGTGGCATTAGGTAAGGTGCATATGTAGGAGGATATGACTGCATAGGTGCAGGATAGGAATGGTGTCAATTGTTTGGCCCTATACATCCTTGTTGCCAAGATTGGGAGGGTTGTCAATAATGATATTGGTTCCCATGTTTCCACTGTTGAGAGTGACTAGTGTTAGGATAGGAATATGAATGTGCATTATAGCCAAAAAATGCAGTGGAGGTTTAGGAGCTATGCCTGCACTTACCCGAGCGCAGTTCCTTCATGCTCCCACAACATGTAATGATTCAGCTTCAGGTTGTCCTCTTTCAAGTACAACTTTCAACCCAGGTATGGAGGGACATTTTTTCGTGGCATGGTTCTCTCTACAAATTTCACATTTATTAGCTTCTTTAATATTAGGAGGACATTCTCTTAAAACATGTTTTCTTCTACATTTCGGACAGAAAATAGACAATGACTCTTGTACCTCTACAAGTTTTTGCTGAAACTTCAAAGAGTATATTTGTTTACTAACAATATTCATTATTTCAATTTCCATATTGTCCATTTTGTTTTCTAATCCAATAATCATAGCATCAGTAGATTCAGTTTTCTTATTTCTATTCTGAATTCCTTTACCGGATCTATATTGGTTCCTCGAGAATTTCCTGCACAAGTCATAGATTTGATGAAAATATTTTTGAGCAATAACCCCTTGTCATAACAGATTTAGATTGTAGAATTGAGGCTTCTGTGATCCATCATATTTATAAGAAGATTTCGGCGTAAATCACATTAGGTAAGACATTTGCCGACGCGTTTCGAACCAACCAGTGTGGTTCATCGTCAGGACAAGTTGAAGAAACAGATCTAGCTCAACATGTTAAATAGTCAGACCAGAGATTCCAACGGCTAAATTTAACGGCAAAATTTGACTAAATGACCCAGGTCAAAATTAATTAAATATTATTAATATTTTAA
>APFE030450331.1:79251-96703 GCA_000404065.3 Pinus taeda | reverse complement strand
TAATTAGATTAAATAGTAATAGGAAAGTTTATTTATTTAAGTTCATAAAAAATAATTATATATAAACCCTTTAACCCTCATATTGATTATTATCCTTTTTGGAACAAAGATAAAATGGGTAAATAAGTCCCATAATTACCTAAGGTTAGTTTAAAAATGCTTTTTAATACAATACTTAATTATACAAATATAACTACAATCAAAGGAGAAACGTCAATAAAAATAGTTAATGTGAAAAAACGGAGAAAGGAGTTCAGAGAGATAGAATATTAATATATACCAATGTATAATAACAATATAAAGTATAGTAAATAAATAAATAAATAAATAGGCAAATAAATAATAAGAACCCATTCCATATTAAAATATAATGATAATAAATGAAAACTAAACAAGTTCATATTTCGTACTAGCATCATTATACTTACTAATCCCTTAATATTTACTATTATAAATAAGGAATAAGGTAAATAAATAATAATTATATATATATAATATATAAAAATAATGTAAACCAAAAAGTAATCATTAATAATAAAATTAAATAGAACATCGCCACATTGCTCGAAAAATACATAGTAATTAACTATTAAATTTATAAAAGAGTACAATTACATATTGAAATAAAATGAACAAAGCACTATAAATAAAAAATACATAATGATATGAATAACCTGTATATGATAAAATAATAATAGTAAAATATAAACAAATAAATACATAAATAAAACCATCAATAAAATATTTAATAAAAACACCCAGATCACGATAGAAAGGGGAAGACAGGAAAGAGACTGAAACGAAAACAAAAAAGGAAACTATGATGAAAGGGCAGGGATCCGAGATCTACTGATCTTCCAGCCATCATCTCTGTTGAGATTCATAGGCCTTCTTTCGATTTCAATGGCTTCCCTGAATTTACAACAATGGAACTGAGCAACCTTGGCCACGACTTTAGCCTCCTCAATACAGACCTGATGCTTGGTCTTATCCACATGTTTTGCTAACGCTGAAGACTTGGTTCTACCATGTTTCAGGTCAGCCACATGTTCGTTAATCCTCTGCTGGATGGAGCGCCCCATTGCCGCTATATAGGGTGTCCCACAAGAACACGAGATCAAATAAACACCCTTCATATCCTTAGGGTTCACGGGATCCTTCACCGAACGAAGGGAGTTTCAGATGGCGTTGAGGGGCCTGAAGGTTAAGGGAACATCGAATCTCTTAAGGATCCGAGATTTAGATTATTCCTATCATCATCAGTAGGCCCCCGTAAGATTAAGTTTCTAATGGTACTTAGATCAAATTTGTGCTTTGACCTTTGGAGGATGTACATGAATCTCTCCAAGTAGTCCTCTAGAGTCTCATCATAATTTTTCACAATAGTAAATATTTCATCTTGAATATCTCTAGTTTTACAATATTCTTGATATTTTGACAAGAACACTCTCTTCATTTGTTCCCAAAAAGATGTAGTGTTTCCTCCTAGTCCCATGAACCAAAAAATGTTGCATCCTTGAGAGTTGCGGGAAACAACTTTAACTTCTGGGCATTAGATGAACAATCATAACTTCTACAGAAAATATCAAACTCAAAAAAGAAATATTTTGGGTCTTCATGTGCCTTACCATAGAAATGAGGAAGAGTTGATGATAACATATTATTCATTTATACTTGTGTATCAGGATCCACAATTGGGAATCCAAAAGTGGACTATTCCTCACTTACCTGATTTTCACCAGTTCCTTCTGCATGGTCCTCCTGATCTGTCATGGTTATTCTTCCATGTGAACCACTCTCAATAGGTTGAGAAGGCTGACTATGGGTTCCAATAGTCCCCTTCTTCCCCTTTGTGGGTTGTGTCACATGTGGACCACTGCTACTAGAACCCAAGTAGACTGCTCCCGTGTGATGGTTCTGTGTTTGTTTTGATTTTCTTCCTACAAAAGAAGGCGTAATATGAGATTTTGTTTCAGATTTATTAGTATTTCTTTGGCCCCTAGTGAGCTTCAAACCCCTACCTCTTTTAGGCATTCATTTCAAAAAATGACAAAACAAAATTCTAATAAAAATGTTACAACTCAAAAATAATTAAACACCTCTAAGTTCCTTCAAGAAAATAGAAGCACACTATAGGGAAAAAGTAATATCAGACTTACCCCTATTGCAAAAAATAAAAAATTCTTACTAATTCAAATTGCCTTCCCAGCAACAGAGCCAAAATGTTGGGTGCAGGAATTGCACTTAAGCAAGCTCCTTCAACACTTAATTGTCAACTCGGGGGTTTCGTATACTTAGAGACGAAGCATAGGTATGTGAGAAGTGGTATGAAATTTTCCTATTCCTATTCTAACTTCTCAAATGAAACTTTGCATAATTAAACAGAAAAAAATCTCAAAGGCAATTAACACTAAAGTAATTCTAGTGCTGGAATGTAGAAGAATACATTTGCGAAGAAATAAATAAACTAACTTACACGTTGTTGCAAACTATCTTAATCATTGAAGTGAAACTATATGTCTATCCTTAGTATAGGTGTTGGTAGTTTAACAAGTGGGCCCTTGAAAAGATCTGCCTTCTCAATGATTTTCCTTCTCACACTAAGCAGTCATTCCCGTACTCTTGCAATCTGCTCGCATTAGTGGAGGTATAGAACTTATATCAGAATTATAAATTGTACTTATAATGAAGACTTATATTTGTTGTAGGGGATCTAACCATAAACACTTGGAGCACTTATGTTCATGTAGCAGGACACCAATCCTTGTACTAGAACAAATTTTCCTACACAAAATATTCCAAGCTGCTTTTGGGAAGATAAAAGAGCATGTTAGTTATGAAAGGAATTGCAAGTGCAAGTACAATTTGAAATAATCTTGCGCATGAAAAGAATGCTTTAATCAACTGAATATTACAAATAGAAATAAACTCTTAAGATAAAAACAATCTTCAAAAGTAAAGAAAACTTTCTTCAGTCAAAGGAGTTTTGCATGTAAACAAATATAACTCGAAACGATTCACTGTAATATTCCACATTACTTGTAGTCTTTTTCCTTAAATTGTGAAGAGGAAATAAAAATTGAGACATGCAACAATATTCTCTTGTATTTCATGAAGTTATCTTTAATCTTTAAGAATTCAACTTTAAGTATTAGAGACAAAGATGAAATCATGTAAAAGGAAAAGATTGAAACATTCAATGTAAATGAACTAGTGACCCAGAGTGCAAGATCCTGCATGTATCAGTGCAGGAAGGATCTCGTCTGCATGATCTAAGTGGGAGAAAACCAACAAAGAAATTATATGAAATGATTTAAATTTGACTTCCACACAACAGATCCATTCACACTTAACTATTTAACGGAATAAATGAGAATTCATACACAAGCACAAAATTTGAGATTCAAATCACACTACTCAAAATGAATAAAGTTAACACACCTTTTAAGATAACAAGCAAGAGGGTAAACAAGCTGGGTTGGATGGGCCCTAGCTGACCAGCTTGTTTCCCGTTTTAGGAAATGAAAACCTTCAACACGTTATCGGTACATCAATGAAGAATTACACGTAGAATGAAAAATCCATGGCACAACTCCTTGTATTAATTTCGATGAGCAAATTTACATGAGAGTTCAAGTCCAGCCCAGAACGAGGGTGACAACGAAATTACAAATAAACCATAAATTACATCAATTTGCTATCAGTATTTTTTTCTAGCTAGTTCTATCTGAAATCTACATTTTATACAACCCTTCGGCCTGTGGTCGTAACCTAAAATTACAGTTGTTCCAAAACAAGCCTTTCGACTGAAACAAATAACAAACAAAATTACAACTGAAGTTGATGGCTATAATATAGTGTGAACTATTCATGGCTATAGACTAATCTTCATCCATATCCATGATTATCCTCTGCTTCAATTTCAACTTCAAATAACTACAACTAAACTAGACGACATGGACCAAGATGCATGTGTGGAGCGATCGACTGTTACAGAGATTAGAGAATAGATAGTTGTTGGTGGTTCAAGAATCTTCCTGCACTAGATCAAGCTAGCATAATGATTAATAATTTAGCTTTATCAAATACTTTAGGAAAGTAAATAGAAGTTACAAAAAATATTTAAAGGCATGGAATCTACTTAAAATGATTAATTAAGCACTTAATAAGCCTTAAAAATGAAATATGAAGTTTATGTAACAATAGACAATATTCTTGGACTAGTGCAGGAATGAGGAGGTTTACGTAGAAAAAAATAGGTTAATGGTTGTGGTTTTGTGATAGGAAGGGGATAAAAATGGGGCATTTTGGCCTACCAAAAGTAGGCTTCCTTGTTTCCGTAGTTTCTCTTTCCACTTTTCTTTCCAACCTAAATGTCGTCTGTAATGAATCAGGTTCCCAAAGGTGAACCTCATGTTGGATTTTATCTTTTAAAGTCGCTATGAACACATCTATCATATGCTCCTCTGGAATATCCTTTTCCCTAATATTCAATTTTGGAAGTCTTCAATGTGCTCCATGATTGAACCCTTTTGTTTGAGATTTATTAACATGCTAAAAAAAATGTTTCTTTTTGTATCCTCATAATGTGCTATCATTTCCTCGTTAAAAATTTCCCAAGTGAAAATTTGTTTACGAGAGAAAAGACATCGATATCATACAAACTGATTTGGTTCCATATATAAAGTTGCAATGCATACCTTTTGTGTGTTTTTCACATTATGGAGATCGAAATATTGCTCCATTTCTACCATCCATGTTGTAGGATCCTTTTCATTAATTTTCCTCATATCAATATTTTGGAACATGGTGTGTCTTCAACCCAAAATTAGATTCTATGAAATCATGATTAAAATTTCTTTTTTCTCATCATGAGTTTGCTTTACTACCCTTTCACCATTAGTAAACATTTCTTCTAACAACTTTTTCAAATTTATATTCAAATATTCCATGTTGCCTTTAAGTTCTTCTTCTATACCATCCATCTTATAATCCATGCCATTCATCTTAGCTTCCATTCCATCCATCTTAGCTTCTATTAATTTTTGTAAAGAGTGAAAATTGTGGCACCTGATCTCGTAATTTTGATATATCATGTTGCATATGTTCCTCTTCTTCATGAGTCATGGTAAATATTTCAGGTTGCTTACTAGGTATTCCCATTTTCTTTCTTTGAGGCATCAATTAATGATAATTATGTCTCACTATTCCCTTTGAATCACATCAAACTAATTTTTCAAACCAAACTTGTGCAATTTTCTAAAAACAACTACATACTTTTTTTCAGTTTATAGGAGCTCGATATTGAATCTATTTTATATTTGTAATTTAGGATCTCCAAGGTATAACATTATGTCCTATGGTAGCTCTCTGAGTCCTCTTTCTAACCCCACCAGTATGATCAATATTGGATTCTTCAAGAAAAAGTTATACTAAATCTCGTATGATGGATTATGGACTGGTTTAGTAGAGCGAACTTGTATGACCTGCCACGTGTCATTCTTTCTACCTCCAAACCTGAAAAAGATACAGAGGAAAATAAAATCTTTCCTCTTTTTGTAACTTCTTATTAAATTTCAATCTGATTCCTAGAGAGAAAGTTATGATTATTTTCCTAAGGTTACCTATTTGGGATGTAATTAGGGATCATGTGAAAACCCTAACTTCCTTGGATCATATCTACAAAAATATAGTGAGAATGGATCTGAAATTTGGACCTACATTTCATCACAATTTAGGCTCAAGTGGGGTTGAATTTCAGCCTCTGAAATGTCACAGAAAAAAAAGTTCTAGCAAAAATTTTGCGATGACATGTTCTGATACCAAATGTTATCCAACTAGATCGGAAAATAGAATAAAGATAGATCAATGACTTCAGAATTAGCCTCTTCAAGGGGGAAACCCCCTTTAATTACACAAATGAACAATTCTTGGATGATACAAATAATAAAACCTACTTTCTATATATAGGAGTCTAAAGGGTCACAATATAATCAAAGCCGACATAACAATAATAATATAAGGGCACAACAATAACAATAAGGGCTACAATGACAATAGTAATGGGGGAATCACTAGTATTATAGGGACCTAACACTTTTCTATGTGTTGAATATGAGCCTCTAATAGATAATGACTAGATCATTTGATAAGTAATTTTAGTTAGACTTAGAGGCATTCACTCAAAATATTGATCAAGTTTGAAAGGAGAAGATAATACCAAAGGATCAAGTGACCAATGGGATACACTAGTGATGGAATATATCATATGCATGGGAGAAACAATAGTAGTAGGAACATTAGGTGGGGATATAGGAAACACACCAATAGGTGATGGTTTTTAAAATAGTCCCACATTGATACTCTTGTAATCTATAGGGTTATCTCCAATGTATGGCACAATAGTGCTGATAATGGTAAAGTTGGTCTTTGACATACAATATTTAAGCTGATCAATAGTGACAGTTTTTCCTTAGTGGAAAAAGTGAAGAATACAAAATATCGATGACATGAAAATAACCATATCATAGAAAAAATAATAGCCAATGAGTAGATTGAAGTTAAGTGGGTTGTCAAAAACTTCTACACCAATGGTAATGAGTTTTCTCCCTATCTCAATGGAAAATGTTGACAGAATGCCCTAAGGAAGAAAATTATAGCCATGAAAGGCCTAAAGGGTCATACTTTACTTAACAAGTGATGGATAACTAGGAGCCTTCCAACATGATGAGGACATAATTCAAATGGAAGATCCCTCATCCACAAGAGTGTGACAAGCATCTCGATTATAGATGTGTGTTGAGATCATAAAGTTGACCAGATGGGATAATATAAAATGGCTGACATCAATGTAAAATGTAAAAATTTGACTTGTATGGATTAACCCCTTTCATAGTAGTCATCAAGGATATGTGTTACATAGGGCAGCATTGTTGATCCTCCAAGGAATACATGGAACATAGTGCTTGGTCTAGATCCTCAATGATATTCTAGTGCTTGATATCACTCACATTCAGATTGTGTGTTGAATTTTGGAGAGCACGCTTAGATAGGAGAAACACTAGCTTGAAAGGCTTATCTATCATGAGAGTTCCATTAGATGTAGTGGGGATGACTCAATCCTTAGAAGAAGAACTAAACTTTGGAGTCTCCTAATACTTGGCTCTTGTAGACAAGTTGACATGTGCTCATTGCACATAAGGATAGATGTTGACCATATGGGAAAATTTAATTATCCCATCCCCCCGGGAAAAGGTGGAGGTGGTTGTGTAACCATATTTTGAGGTTGGGTGGGGAATATATGTGTTAAAATTTCTATTTGTTGAGTGGAAACGTGTTTTGCATGTAAGCTATGAATCTCATCCATCCTCAGGTACTTATCAATGAAATGATCCCATGAAAAATATTGAAAGGGAATTTTACCTTTCACTAATAGTCACTTGTACCTCCACCCTGATTGGGTTAGTCTTTTTGGGTCTCTTGAGTTGGATTATAAGTCATTTTCTTATTATTTTTCTTCTTCTTCTTGCCAAGTTGCTAAGGATTCTTTTCTTATGTGGATTGTATCGTATGAATCTAGTGGTTCTCTAGGGAGACATGTCTTGTTGAGAGATGGGCATAGTTGGAGGAGCTTGTGAACTAATGACTAGTTTCCCTAATTTAGTAGCTAACTAGATCACAAAATCACAAGAGACGGAACCAATTACACCATCAAAATGTTGTCCTTGTTTATGTCATTGCATATCAGTTGAAGGATAAGGAACATTGCGAATAATATCATATAAAATTCCTCACTAAGAGTAGATAATATCAAGATGCTGGGAAAGTAAAATGGTGTGCTACTTAATAGTTTCGTAATCCATAGAAACATCCTTGGAAATAGGTGGTAAGAAGAAGTGGGTAAACCAATATTTAAGAAACTAGCAAGGAATCTTGGTACTGATCAACTAATTTTGTCACCTCCAATAGTGTATATGATCAAAGATATGAGTAGAGGTATCCTTATTGAAGTTAGACATGAGATCAATTCCAACCTGCCATCATAAAGGTAACTAAAGATACCCACATGAAATAGTTTCTAAAAGATGAAGGTTGAGGAAAAGGGTGATTAGACCTAGAGTATTGAGGTTGTGGGCCATCCAATGTTGTGAAAGGATTATTTCCCCCCAAAAAAGGAATTCCAAAATGCATAGTTGTTAATGGGATGAAACCTGACACTAGAAGGAAGACCTCTCAGTACAAAATCATTATCATAAGAAAGAAAAGTCATGGGCAGAGTGGAACTTGTAAGGATATAACCCCAGGTAAAATTTCCCACTAAAGGAATGAAAATTTTTAGTGAATGGAACTCCTCCAAACAAGAAACTTCCTGGATGCTCAAAGGTCCCTCCAAAATAATTTTACCTCCATACTAGCTAGGGACAAACATAGACCCCCCACCCACAATTTTTTTTTCCTAAAGGTAACTAAACCATGTTGTAGATCATGACCATAGAGATGTGGAAAACACCCAGCTCCTGTGGGTTGACTCGGCCTTACCCTCATTCCAAATACAAAGATTAATGAAGGGACGTTGATAAACTTGGAAAACTGGTTGGGTTTGTTGTAGGAAGTAATGAATGTCCTAAAGAGAGGACACATATGTTCAAATTGAAGGATTGGGCCATATCACGCTAATCAATGGTAAAGAAGAAAACATCGAAGACACTTTTGATAGGGATGACAATGAGGGAACCATTTACACCATGATAGAAGCTCCACTTTTACGAGACATTTGATGAGAGAACAAGGAAAATAGATCTATAAAATAAACACTCAACTATACAAGTACAAGGTCAAGAGAGTTGTTAAAGGTGGGTTGATGTGTGGTGGTGGAATTTCATCTATGAATTCAACAGTGACCTATTCTACCCCACTAGAACCATGGTTATCCCCCCTAGATTTGGTCTAACCCGAGTCTTCTGATAATAGGGTTACCATATATTGCTTTCATGGTGGACTCTCCTCTTTAGGGGGGAACATTTAGAAATCTTAAAGAATGAAAAATATTTTGATTAGTCATGGTGAGTATACATTTATTTAATTAGATACTCCTATCCCTAACTAGATTCAAACCAAAAAGCACACACTATAAAATATCTAAGAGATCTAATAAACAAACCAGCTAAATGGGCACCTCCTAAAAGTAAAGATGCTTGAGGTAATGAAATCCTTGAGGACCTTGGACAAATGAATGAATTGAGAAGCAATGATCCCAACCTCCCTATATCATCATTAGTCATTTAAAGTAAACTCAACCTTGTTGTGGTGATTGATCACTACCATAGTTATTATGGGGATTTCCCATCGACAGTCACCTAGGTAGGATCCCTAGAAGATAGACCACTAAGTTTTCCACCTCACAGCCAAGTGATTGGTGGAACATGTGTGATTGAAATTAGATGTGTAGGTAGGGTAACTAAGTTTAAAACCCCGTGAGAGATTTCTCAATGTAAGACATATGCCTCTCAAAGAGATCTCCTTGTAACAAACAAAATTGAACAAACACCACTAGCCTCAAGGTGGGTATGTCACTC
Source organism: Pinus taeda (assembly GCA_000404065.3). Taxonomy (NCBI): domain Eukaryota; kingdom Viridiplantae; phylum Streptophyta; class Pinopsida; order Pinales; family Pinaceae; genus Pinus; species Pinus taeda. The sequence continues at coordinate 87,128 of APFE030450331.1, read as the reverse complement.
AACAAGTTCCTAATGCGACCATCTACTTAAATCCTATGTGAGAGGACTTTTCCAGTAAACATATGATGTAAAAATCTATTTACACTCAATAGTAGAGCTAGTTTTAGTTATGTAGCCTTGAAGAGTGTGCTCTACAATCCTACTCTAAGGATGTACAATTATAGTCCAATGTTGGTTTTCTATAACTGAAAGCATCTAATTGACTTTATTAATTCTTATTTTTAGGAAATTTATTACTCATAGGTACAAAGTGCAATTGATATGATGTATAAAAAATCTCAATATCAATCCAAAATTAAACTAAATAGTAAATGTAAATTCATTTCCAATTTGATGAAAAATAGCTAAGGAAGGGTAAATACTTTCTCTCTTTTCTGGAGAAACAAACAAGAAACCTCACAATCATTCTCAATAATGTTTTTTTTTTTTTTTTGATATTATCCAAATTCAAATAACTAATTGATCCACTAAATAAATTATAAACAAAGATAAACACTCTTAAAAATTACAAAAAAAGAGACCAATATGCACTCAAAAACATTGAGACTAATGCTTTGGAAATTAAAACTATGAAATATGATTTATCAAACGTGGAGAAAAGAACCTAGCACTCAAAGAAATTTTCAATTTGCATCTCAATGTACGCATCCAACAAGCATAAACCTACAATGACGTACACAGGTAAAAATCCAAACCTTATAGGAAGGAAGAAAGACCTAAGATGTTACACAACTTGGATATTTTCATAATTCAAGCAATCTAGTAGGTCACAAATACTCACTGGACCACTCAGATTAGGTTCCCAATGTCACACAAACAAAACAAAGATCAATCATTATTGGAAGGAATCAATTCAAAGATATTATCTTGAATCATAGATAAGAGGTCTAAAAACTGAAAGGTTAACAAGACTAGATATGAGATAGATTTGATCGAACACATATAGATGATGATAGATCCAAGACTATTCGACATAGATTTTGGAGAATCCCCTTTGAAAAATTCACCAATTGGGAGTCGTATGTCCTAAGAAACACAAAAACTAAAAAATCGGTCGCTATAAGGACTATTATCTTGTACTGACCAACAACATAAGTCACTGGTAACTCACTAATAGGGAGTGTCTTGTCCCCAAGGTCAAGATTTAAAATACAAACAAACTCAAATCTATAAAACCTCTAGTAAATTAAGCCTATCAAAGTTTTGGATAGTAAAAATCAAAACATAAAGAATCAATAAGAGGTAAAAGCCATAGATCAATGCGAAGGAAGGAAAAATCAAAGAATGGGGAAAGACTCTCCAATGGGGTCACCAATTCTGTTAGCTTGAAATCAGCTCATAGGTTAAGGAGTTGTTTCTCCATTGATCTCGCCTCAACCTCATCCAAATATAATGTGACAAAATGATGTAAACTCCCTAGATCAATTGAATTAAAAATCATTCATCTCATAAAAGAGGACGAGAAGAACATAGTTTTATATCCACATAGGTTGGATTATTTTGTAGACACTTTGGAGCTTCTAGAAATATTACTTTAGTATGAATATCCACTCCAAACTCCTCAGTTTTTTTCCCTGCACACATAAAGCACCAAATACGATGATGTTTACCTTCGTGTAAGGAAGGTTAGTATGCGCCAAAATCTATAGTAATAACAATATCATATTCATTTATGAAAAAACATGAAATATCGAATGCAATTGACGATTTCCTTTAATTAAAAAAATTGTTACAAAGAAGCATTATACCTTCATTCACCAATAGTCTCTCCTCTGACCGTTGGTACTCCTCTTCCCTCAACTTACAAGAAGACTGGGATCATCTCACATGCAAGAGAAAAAAAAATATGGTATAAATTTAGCAACATTACTGAGCTATTCTGTATATAACTTCCATCTACCCTTGAAGGAGTCTCCCTATATAAAATTTCCCCATACTCTAGAGGATGAATCTAGACACCTAGGACCACAAGAAATCAGGAAAATTCTCCAATAATTAACCCCCATCCAACTTACAATATGGTGGGTCGAGTTGACATTCTTGGGAATGACCTTTCCTATAAGTTTGACCTCCATCGCTCCCGTGCTAAATATAGGCAAAATATTCAAGTTCCAAGTTGGTACAGTATAATGGAGAGATGGGTGATATGATGACAAGCCTGTGAGAGAAATAAGCTAGTAAAGGAGCACAAAAAAGGGAAAGAAGGATCCATTTACGTCAAAAAAAAAAAAAAATTGGAAATTTGGTGTTTGGTTCCTCTTCTTGACATTACGTGGAAAACATGATTATAATAATAAGACAAGGCATGCTAGATAAAGTTGGCCCTAACTAACTTCGCATAACAAGACTACAATTTAAATTATAACCCCATATACCTGAATAACAATTCTATATTATAATCAACAAGTTAGACTTTAGAGAATTACAATACCAATATCAATCGATTCATTTTTTTTTTCCTCTCTTAATCTAGATATCCCCTTATTTATATACTAGAATGTATAGGAAGGAGTGACCTAAGAGATTAATTCAATCCCGTTTGAAATGGATTCTAATGAAATTACAATAAATATAAATATAGAGGTTAATTCAACTGTCTTAAATTGTTGGAGATAGGAGAGATTATCTGATATTCATTGTTGTTTTAGAATTTCATGATGTTGAATGCATGAAATTCTCCTTCTCATTGGTATCATTTCTGGACGATTGTACGAAGCTCTCGTTTTGGGCATGTTGTTTACTTGGGAATTGATTAACGGTGGGTGTTATCTGGAACTGATTCAGCGGGAGTCACGCCATCACCTATGATTAAAACCCATGTCGAAAAATTTGATCTGGAGCAACATACGTATGCCAACAAACAATCTATTACTAGATTTGCATCAGCTATGATTAAAACCAATGTCGAAAAATTTGATCCGGAGCAACATACATATGCCAACAAACAACCTATTACTAGATTTGCATGTTACAGTTACAAAAATGAATTCTGGACGCATTGTTAATAAAAATATATATAATTTATATATTAATTAAAAACATGAAATTCCATAAATATTGAGAATGTTTTACCTTTTGTATCTCTCTTCATATTCGGATGTCAAAGTCATGAATAATATAGTGATTGGGATTGGGGCATCCTTATGTCCATTATACACATTATACACTTTACATATGCATACTCTTTCCACTTTTATGAAGCGATGTTTACTCTTACATAATATAAATGTCAATTACCAGAAACCTTTTCCGGTAATTAGTTATAACACTTAGAGATGGTATACTCATTTTTTGTCTACTTTAATCTATTGGGTAACGACTGGTTTGAAACTTGATGAAACTTTCAAATTGAAAAATGGTGCACATTTGATTTCATATTATCAATTACTTGTCTTTCATAGGGTTATAGAATCCTTTTCCAAAGAACTTACTACATCAAATCTTAATTAATACATTTCTATTTTCAGTTATGACGTTTTTGGTTTTAATAGTCTGAGTTTATCCTTGCTAACATGGGAGAGAAAGTTAAAATGACCGAGACATTATCATTGATCTTTGGTTTTTGGGATTTTCTTATGAAAAAATAAAATTTGAGATGTGCTTCCCAAATTACGAGAAGACCTGCCTAGTAGTTTATATTTATGCGCACATTACAATGGTTGAAGTTTATATTTACACCCCTAGTTATATGGTGATGGAATAAATTAAACAAGAGCTGCAGGCAGAAGTAGTCCCTGCCGGGCAAGTAAAGAGCGACACTACTGGGTTAAATAAGGAAGCATTTCAACACATTCCAGTTTCCTGCTTTTGTAAAAGTAAAACCACCTAGTTATTCATAAAAGTTACTCGCACAATATCATTAAATGTTATTCATAAAAATTACTCTGCACGTTAACATTAAATGTTTTTAAGTAAGCTAACATTAAATGTTTTTTTTTTGTAGTGTGTAATAAATACAATAAGAAACACAATAAACAATATTGTGATGTTTTGCGCCTGAAAACAATGCAATTCTTACTAGAAGTATCTTCCTTGACCCATTCACTGCTGCAATAGGTACTTAAAATTAACAGCATCTGCTTGAGATTTTATCCACTCTCATGTTTGAATGCAATGATTCTATCACAATACTTGGTGTCTGTGAAGCTGCATATGTGCTGTGTAAAATGTCATTGATTTCTACTACCCAACTTTCAGTGTCTAAAAGAAGCATTCTCTGTATCAATTCTATTATCTGAGATTTTTTGAAAATTTTCATGCTACCATGTTTGGTGGTTCTTAGCTATTGTCTTCTCTGATATGGCACTCTCCTCATTTTTCCGTTCAGTTGTTTTCGCATCATTGAAATGTTGGAAATTTCTGGTAATTTCAAACAAAAAAAACTGAACAAAGAATGATACTCTGTTTTTCCACAGGATCTTAACACACGGAAGCATAAAAAAAATGTTTGCTGGAGAACAGAGTTTCACACATCAAAATAAACACTTTGTATTCATTAATCAAACCACTGTAGTTACGAATTTCTTGCTCTGCCAAAGGGATTCGCCAAGACTGCTTCAGATGCAGTGAAAAAAACTTCACTGTCTCCTTGAAAATTACTGTGTCTATTCTTTGACAAAATTACACTGCTATGTGTGTAAAATTTTTACATTTAATGGTGTGTAAAATTTCTTTACATATGCCGTGCTGTTACATACATTTCAACCGAACAACATGATTACATTCATCCGTTCTTCATTTTTCCTTTTTAGCGCTATAGCTTCCCTTCCTTACATTACATATGCGTATGTTTTTTTCCAAAACATATTCAACAAACAACATAAACAAATAACATTACATTTACATGCTTCCATACTCCCGTACATATTAAAAAATATCTTTACATATGCCGTGCTGTTACATACATTTCAACCAAACAACATGATTACATTCATTCGTTCTTCATTTTTCCTTTTTAGCGCTATAGCTTCCCTTCCTTACATTACATATGCGTATGTTTTTTTCCAAAACATATTCAACAAACAACATAAACAAATAACATTACATTTACATGGTTCCATACTCCCGTACATATTAAAAAATAATAAAATTAAAATTTTACCAACCTTTACTCACCGGAGTAAATTCATTAATTATTTTACTATTAAACATGGCAGTCAAAAACAAAACTTTTAATCCACGTCAATTTCATTTTTTGCAGGCTGGTATGCAGCTTTGGCTTCAATCGGACACCAACCAACCTTTCAATCGGACGACTATCGCACAATCAACCCAAACGAACATTACGCTCCAGGAAAAAAGTGGTTCTCGAAAAGTGCTTGAGCCATGTGTCGATCAGTGTACACTATCGCTGCCCCTCTGGAGAATGCCACCACTTGGTGAAAAGCAGTGCGATAAAAACTGGCTGGTTTTACGCAAAGATTTCCTCAAAAATTCAAAACTTTTATGCCTTAGTGGTTTGGTCAGAATGTCTGCAACCTGCTCCTGAGTCCTGCAATGTTGTAAAACAATTTCTCCATTGTTTACCAATTCTCTAATGTAATGAAACCTTGTGTCAATATGTTTCGTTCTCTTATGAAACACAAAATCCTTGGATAATGCAATAGATGAGCTATTGTAAAAAAAAATCATTGTTGTTTTTGCTTGCGCTTGGCATAAACTTCTTAACATCCTTCTCATCCAAATTATTGACATGTTGCTACTGTAGCTACCACATATTATGCCTCTGTTGTAGACAATGCTACAATAGGCTGTTTTTTAGAAGCCCATGAAATAGCTGCTGAACCCATATGAAAAACATAACCGGATGTGCTTTTCCGATCATCTACACTTCCAGTCCAATCACTATCAGTGTATCCAATTAAATCTGAACATTCTGAAGTAGTATATAAAATGCCAAATCGTTTAATACTTTTAACATACCTCATAATTCTTTTGGCTGCCTGCGAATGTGCTTCTTTTGGCCTCTCCATGAATCTGGAAATTAAACTAACAGCGTGCATTATATCCGGCCTAGTTGCAATCAAATACACAAGGCTGCCAACTATGCTCTTGTACAACCTAGGATCAAAATCCTTGTTGCTATCCTCTTTGCTGAGTTTTAATCCCATCACTATGGGAGTGATTGCTGCCTTGCTGTCCTGCATATTAAATCTTTCCAACACTTCGTTTACATATTTTGCTTGTGAGATAAAAATATCATTTCCACTTTGTTCTACTTCTATTCCTAAGAAGTATCTCAGCAAACCCACGTCAGTCATCTCAAATTCCTCTTTCATGACTGCTTTGAAATTCTCAATAAGATAATCATCATTACCTGTGAAAATAACATCATCAACATATAACACAACAATTAGTATTTTACCATCTTTTTCTTTGATGTAGAGGGTGCGTTCTTCCTCACACTTTTCAAATCCATTTTCCAGTAGATAGGAATCTATCCTACTGTACCACACTCTTGGCACTTGCTTCAGCCCATAAAGAGCTTTCTTCAATCTGCACACTTTGTGCTCTTGGCCTTTCTTTTCATAGCCTAGAGGTTGTTCAATGTAAACCTCTTCCATTAACACTCCATTTAGGAATGCTGACTTCACGTTCATTTGGTAAACTTTCCACTTGTTTTGTGCTGCTATGGACAACACTGCTCTCATGGTTTCCATTCTTGCAAATAGTGTGAAAGTTTCCTCATAGTCTCTCCCATACTGCTGCTTATATCATTTGACAACAAGTCTTGCCTTGTGTCTTTCTATTTTGCCTTCAACATTGCTCTTGGTCTTGTAAACCCATTTAACTCCAATAACTTCTTTTCCTTTTGGTAGTTCAACCAAATCCCATGTATTGTTTCTTTCTATGGCATTGATCTCCTCATCCATAGCTTTTATCCATTTCCTATTCTTAATTGCATCTTCGAATGAATAGGATCATCAACATGACAATATAAAGAAAACAAAGAATTTATACCTTCATCATAAATGTCACTTAAATTTCTGAATTTCTTACCTCTTTCATTTGGTGTACAAGTGTTTGAAGACGCACTTGAATTTCCTCCTTGTGGTGTGCTTGGAGAAGCACTTTCATTTCTCCTCAAGGGTGTCACTTGCTGCCCTTATGTTGGCGCTGTTGTTTGGGGATGTATTTCAACTATCTCCTCATCATCTTCATCATAAGACAAACAGTTTTTAACATTCACTGTTTTCTCTATGCTTCCATCCCAAGTTTCCTCCTCAATGAACTAAACATCTCTACTTACAAAAACTTCTTGGTGGATGGGTTATATAACCTGTAAGCTTTGGATTCCTCACTATATCCAATGAAAACACATTTCTCCACTTTGTTGTCCAACTTCTTCCTTAGCTAATCTAGAATGTGTGCATAAGCCACACATCCAAAAACTTTCATGTGGGTGACTCCTTGCTTTCTCCCACTCCATGCTTCTTCCGACACTCTATTCATGATTGCTTTTGTAGGGCATCTATTCAAAATATACGCTACACAATGTACAACTTCAGCCCAATAATCATTTGGCAAATGCTTTGCCTTTAACATACTCCTCGCCATATCCATGATTGTTCTATTCTTCCTTTCAGCAACACCATTTTGCTGCAGAGTGTACCTAGTGGTAAATTGTTTGTGAATTCCATTTTCTGTACAAAAACGTAGAAATTCTTTGGAGATATACTCACCTCCTCTGTCAGTTCTTAGAACTTTGATATGCAGCCCACTTTGGTTTTCTACAAATGCTTTGGAATTGCGAATTTTTTCAAACACTTCACTTTTGTTCTTCAAAAAATATACCCAAGTTTTTCTAGTGAAATCATCAATGAATGTTAGTATATATTGGCTGCCTACAAGTGATGGAGTTTGCATTGGTCCACATA
>APFE030450331.1:62509-78123 GCA_000404065.3 Pinus taeda | reverse complement strand
CACACCTACCTCTTATGCTTTTCCCTGATGGAAAACTTTCTCTGTGTTGTTCGCCCAACATACAACCTTCACAAAGGTTGTCTGGTTTCTCTATCAATGGTAATCCTCTTACCATTCCTTTTCTATGCAACAAGTTAAGACCTTCAAAGTTGAGATGTCAAAATCTCAAGTGCTACAACCAATTTTTATCCTTTGGTTCGCTTTGGAAAGCCTCTTGAGTAACTGCTACAATTTCAACTCCATCTTTCAAATATACTTTTATCTTGAGAGGGAACATCCTGTTCCTTCTCATCTTCACTTCGGCAATAGATCGTTTGCTGGGTGCTCTATCCATGATGGTGCATACATCATTCTCAAAGAAAACATTGTAACCCTTTTGAACAAGCTTTCCAATACTTAAGAGGTTACATTTCATTCCAGGAACATAATAAACATCTACCATGGTTTTCTTTTCACCTTTCTATGTTAAGATATTTACTTCACCTTTTCCCCTAACAGAAACTTTACTATCAGTCCCAAGTGTGACTTGTGACTTCACACTCTGATCTAACTTAGAAAACATGGCTATGTTCCCTGTCATATGATTACTGCAACCGAAGTCTAAAAACCATATATCATCACTCTTTGTTTCAGCTATATTTCAGGCTAACAACAAATTATCTTAGCTGGTATTTTCTCTAGTGATATTTGCACTAGTTCTGTTATTCATATCATGCTACTTCTTCCTACATTCATTTGCATAATGCCCATATTTTTTACAATAATGACATTGGACATTGGATTTTTCATACCTTTGTCCTTGAGCATGATGTTGTCCACTTTGTTGACTGCTGCCTTTGCCTTGGTTCTGATTTGGATTGCTGCCTCTTCCTTGAGTGTTTGCTAGACTGTTCCTTCCACCTTTGTTTTGGTTTCTGCCTCTTCCTCTCTTGTTTCCTCTGCCTTGACCTCTTCCTCTTCCAAAGGACATCTGGGTCTTGAAGGCATGTTCTAGAGATGAGTTTTCATTTCTACTCAATCTGTACTCACATGTTATCAGTGATGCATGTAGTTCATCAACTGAGAAGTTTGTGAGATCCTTTGTCTCTTCTATGGTGGTAACAATCACATCGAACTTTGAGGGTAGGACTCTCAATAATTTCTCCACAATCCTCATTTCTTCAAAAATCTCTCCATGAGACCTTATCTATGTGACTAGACCAATCACTTGTGTGAAGAATAAGTCAATATTGTCTGACTCCTTCATGCATAGATTCTCAAAATCTATCCTCAACAACTATAGTTTTACTGTCTTCCCTTTCTCCATGCCTTGATAGGTTGTCTTGAGAGTTTGCCATGCTTCTTTGGATGTCTTGGATGCTGCTATCCATGGAAACACACTTTCATACGCTGTTTGATATAAGAAGATGAGGGCTTTAGAATCATTCTTCTTATAGCTCTTCAACCGTTCTTTCTCTGCTTGAGTTACGTTATTAAACTGATTTTCATCTGCTGGTTCTTCAAATCCATCCTCAACAAATTCCCATAAGTCTTGTGAGGCAAACAGGACTTTCATGGATATTTCCCGATAGTCATAGTTTTTCCCATTAAATTGTGGGAGCTGGGTATTACAGATACCCATGCTAGCATTGGAGCCAACCATTTTAGCACTCTAAACTATTCTTCGAATACTTGTCTGTGTATTTAAAAATCACTGAGTGTCTTCAACAACAACACAAAAAAAACTTGAAAAATAGCTTTGATTATTTTTTTTACTGAGTCTTCACACTGCTAGAGAAGCTGCTGCAACAAAAATCCTTCCTTCAGCTTCTTTGACACCTTCAAAGAGCCTGGACAAGCTCTGATACCATGTTGGAAATTTTTGGTAATTTCAAAAAAAAAAAAAATTGAACAGAGAATGATACTCTGTTTTGCCACAGGATCTTAACACAGGGAAGCATAAAAAAAATGTTTGCTGGAGAACAGAGTTTCACACACCAAAATAAACACTTTGTATTCATTAATCAAACCACTATAGTTACAAATTTCTTCCTCTGCCAGAGGGATTCACCAAGACTACTTCATATGTAGTAAAAAAAACTTCATTGTCTCCCTTAAAATTACTCTGTCTCTTCTTTCACAAAATTACACTGCTGTGTGTGTAAAATTTTTACATTTACTGGTGCGTAAAATTTCTTTACATATGCCCTACTGTTACATACATTTCAACCAAACAAAATGCTTACATTCATTCGTTCTTCATTTTTCCTTTTTCGCGCTATAGCTTCCCTTCCTTACATTACATATGCATATGTTTTTTTTCAAAAAATATTCAGCGAACAACATAAAACAAATGACATTACATTTACATGGTTCCATACTCCTGTACATATTAAAAAATAATAAAATTAAAATTTTACCAACCTTTACTCACCGGAGTAAATTAAATTTTTACTGTTAAACCTGGCAGTCAAAAACAAAACTTTTACTCCACGTCAATTTCATTTGCTGCAGGCTTGTATGTAGCTTTGGCTTCAATCGATGAACACCAACCAACCTTTCAATCGGACGACTATCGCACGATCAACCCAAACGAACATTACGCTCCAGGAAAAAAGAGGTTTTCAAAAAGTACTTGAGCCACGTGTCGATCGGTGTACACTATCGCTGCCCCTCTGGAGAATACCACCGCTTGGTGAAAAGTGGTGCAATAAAAACTGGCTAGTTTTCCGGAAATGATAACGCGGCAGGGGAAATTAATATTTCAACATGAAATGGAATATGTTAATATAAAATATGCTTATCTCGATATAGCTTTTTTTTGAAATTGAAATAATATAGTATCACCATGTACAAACCTCCTGAAGGTCTGCTCCTTTAGACCCTTGGTGTCCACGATCTTACTCTGAGTTATTTAGAATGAACACTTTGTCGGTACCATTCCCACGAGTATTTCCTTCTCCCCCACTGTGGCTATCTAAAAGTGGTCTATACAAACATCATACAAATTTCAGGTACAACTCAGCTTCAGCCTCCTGCTGCTTCTTTAAGTAATGTGACCTTTAATTAATTTTATTTAAGTGGAAATACCATGACTTGAATAATTGAATCAACTCATGCTCTTGAGCCTTAAGACTTTAGTCTGCCACCATTGCTTTCCATGCTGGCAAACTCTTCCTCAATCTGATCCATGTGTCTGATCAAACTGGGTGTCTGCCAAACAGCTTTTGAGCTGCTCTACTTCTTCCTCTGATATGGAATCTCTTGGGAGCCATAACGTAAATCAACTCTTGCTTGCCCAGAATTCAGAATTACCTCTGATTACTTCACCTTTTTCTGCCTCTGCTACATTTTAAGGTTTCTTGTCACATAATGTTTTCATCCATAATATCATGCTTGTTTAACTACGTAGACCATGTGTTTGTGTCATAGTTATGGTTCCCTGTTACATTCATGACATCGAGATGTTCAAATCATTTTCTAACATTTCATGTCTCGTTCACCATCCTGTCTATCGTTATGGTATAGGCTATAAAGTAACCTATTATTATTCATAATGTTCATCGTTTATTAACACATAGATTATTAATTATGCCAGCTGCCTATGCTAAAAAAAAGTTCTAGGTAGAGTGTTGATGCCTCTGTCCAACTATTAGTGGCTATCCAAAGACTGCACAAATAATTTGATATTTGTCACTTTGTCCCACATCTGGGTTGTTAATAAGCCTCCCTCATCTTGTTCTGCCTATATTTCCCTTTAAATTGTCTCCCATCTGGATCTTTAATGAGATCCCCTCACCCCATTCTGGCCGAATTACCTTTTGCCACACCATAAATAGACTTATAGAACAAGTATTAGGATCTAACATATTGGAGTAAACCCATTCACATCTATTCGTATAGGGAATGGAATATTATTTTGTAGCATGGAAATTAGTCCCTCCTACCACTATACCAAGCCTGATGGATTGTTGATATTCTTAGAAGTTGTGGACTTATGAATGCGAATATTGGGATAAACCCATTCATATTTGTTCGTATAGGGAATAAAACATTATTTTGTAGCATGGAATTTATTTCGTCTTACCATTATGCCAAGCCTGATGGATTGTTCATATCCTTAGAAGTCTTGGACTTATGAATCGGATGCAGAAATCCAATGACAAACATTAACAATTCCCAAAGTTTTGAAATGTTATTTTGCAAGTTTTCAACTTATGAGTGAAGATGAAGAGATCCAGTGACGCGAAAACCAACAATTTCTAATGTAAGAAACACTTACCAAAATTAATGAGAGTGTAGTGTAGGAAAATAAGAGAAATTCATCGTCAATCTGGAGCAGAAAAATTGATCGAACTTGGACCTATTCGTTTTCTTGCCATTACCATATCTTGGGTTTTACGCACTGACATAATGATTTCTATGATTAACCCTTGAGGTGGGTAATGGGACAGATCATGAAACAACAGAGAGTACATATTCAAACTCAACAAAGTTCCAGATCTAACTGATCCAGGTCATATAAATAATGGAATATTGAAATGATAAAACGTGATTTAGAACATAAATAAAGAATAGAAATGGCATTTAGAGCTGAAAATATTTGGCTAGAGGGAAGACATTTCTAAGTCGTTTGTTGGATTGACAACCAAATCAAGGACTTGCAGTCTCTGAAAGATGGAAGAGTTCATAGAACATTTTGAGTTTCATTGAGGTTCATAAACAATAAAATTAACAATGCTCTTCAGAGGACTCAAGTATATTGCAATCATCAATCCCAAATGATAAGCCTGTGGATGCTTACATGTGACTAACTTAGTAGCTATTCCAAAGCTCTCACTAACACAATGACTGAAGTCTAGCATGATGAACATTTCCTAGAAAGATCTAATATGTGATTTCAGCATTAACGACAATGAACTTCCATAGGAGCCTATGATTTTCATGAGAAAAGAAAACTCTTATTTCCTACCACCAGAAGACCCAAATGCAGGCTTCCTCTTTAGTCTAAAACTCCAGTGTGTTAGAAAAATTTAGGAATTTAATTTTCATTTTCGCGGAGGGGAGAGGAAGAGAGTTATGACTTTTGCAAATCTACTTTCACGAAACTAGGTTCACACACCCCGAGGTTAATTTCGCATAGCTACCTTCGCGCACCGTGAGGCTATTTCCCAGACTTGGATTTCACGCACCACGCAACTATTTCAGAGACTTGTGAACAATATTTACTCACACCAAAAAATGAGGAAATAGGTTTTGGAGCAACACAATAAAAACTTGGTATTGAATTCTAAAACATGAAATACATTTACATGAGACTGCCACTCATTCATTAAGTAAAATAAACGCTACAGTGATTTAAACTTACATGGAATAACACACAGTAAAATAGAGTGACTGTTGTTTTCACGCGCCCCCCAAAAATTGCTCCACAATTTTGTCCACAGAGACTTGTGCTCTTTTATTTTGCCCTCTTACTCTCTAAGCTCTCTAAACTACTGTCAAAATGAATTTTACATTCATATTTAACTTCAGCATACAATTTTACATTTAATTCATGACAGAGCAAAATAATTAATGTGATCTTGTTGTTGAGTGCGATCAGAATCGCGCAGGGGTTTATGGAGTGTGGGCAAAGGTTGCCGAATGAATGATTGCCCATATCTATTTACCAAATTACATAACTTCTTTAAATGCCTTTGTTGAGTTTCTAAATGGTCCGCGTCTGGCTTCGGTCCTTCTATCTTCAAGCAGAGACGCAACCTGCAAAAATATGTTTGACAGGTATGGCTGCTTTCAGGCTGTTTATTGCAGTGGTTGGGATTATTATTTCCAACACTCCCCCTTAATCACAACTACCGCCGTTGAAAATTCCCAAATAGTTTCTGAGATAAACAAAACTTTCACCTGCCAATGGCTTTGTGAACATATCAGCAAATTGTTCCTGTGACCTACAATGCTGCAACACAATTTCATCATTATTAATCAATTGTCTAATAAAATGATATTTAGCATCAATATTCTTGGTCCTCTTATTGAAGACAAAATTCTTTGACAATGCAATTGCTAAGGTGTTTTCGCAGAAAATAGTCGTCGCGCCCTCTTTGTCACGATGAAGATCCCTCAACATCCTTCTCATCCAAACTGCCTGACACGTTGCTGTTGTTGCTGCAACATATTGAACTTATGTTATTGATAGTGACACTATTGGCTGCTTCTTGGAGGCCCATGAAATGGCTCCAGAACCCAAATGAAAAACATATCCTAACATGTTCTTTCTGTCATCGACACTACCTTCCCAATCACTGTTAGTGTAACCAACCAACCTGAAATCACTTGTTGCTGTGTACAAAACGCCATACTATTTTGTCCCATTGATATACCTTAGAATCCTTTTCGCTGCTTGCCAACTTGTCTCCTTGGGTGTCTCCATGAACCTTGACACCAAATTTACTGCATTCATTATATCTGGCCCAGTGGCAGTCAAATACATCAGGCTACCTATCATGCTTTTGTATAATGTCGGATTGACATTGCTGCTGCAATCTTCCTTGCTCAACTTAAACCCTATCATATTTGGAGTTGGTGCGGACTTGTTGTTTTGTATTTTAAACCTCTCCAAATTTTCTATCACATACATTGCTTGAGAGATAAAAATGCCATTTTCTGTTTGCTTCACTTCTATGCCCAAAAAATATCTTAACAATCCCAAGTCAGTCATTTCAAACTCACGCTTTATGACTTATTTGAAATCAACGATGAGGAAATCATCACTACCTTTAAAAATAAAATCATCTACATATAAGACAACAATGATAATCTTACCTTCTCTCTCTTTGATGTAAAGAGTAGGCTCACCATCACATTTGTCGAAACCATTGTGGAACAAGTAAGCATCTATGCTGTTGTACCATGCGTGCGGTGCTTGCTTCAACCCATAAAGAGCTTTCTTTAAACAATATACTTTGTCTTCTTGCCCTTTAATCTCATAACCAGGCGGTTGTGCAACATACACTTCCTCTTTCAGCACTCCATTCAAGAATGCTGACTTTATGTCCATCTAATACACTGTCCATTTATGCTGCACAGTAATCGCCACAACTGCGTGCACTGTCTCCATCCGCGGGACTGGCGCAAACATCTCCATGTAATCTCTTCAATGCTGATTCTTGTATCCTTTGACACCTAGCCTTGCTTTGTGCCTTTCAATCTTTCCCTCAATGTTGCTTTCTGTCTTATAGACCCACTTTACCCTAATAACATGTTTTCGTTTCGGAAGGCTCACTAACTCTTCCTCCATTGATGCAACCCATTTTTCTTCTTTGACTGCATCTTTCAAGTGGATTGGGTTATTTACATGAGAAAATAATGCAAATAAGGAATTCAGGCCTGCATTATTATCAAATTCAGCTTTGTCATAAATTTCATTTAAATTTCTGAATTTTGGCCTTCTTGTGCTTGTTGAAGATGGACTTGATATGTCACTTGTTGTCATGCTTCACGGTGTGATTGGAGAAGTACTTACTTTGCTGCAGGAAACTGTCCTATTATTTGTTGATGACGTTGCTTGTTGCCTACTTTGTTGCGCTTGAATAGGACTAGAGGGAGTCACTGTTGAAGAATTACTTGCTAATGTTAATTCCTCTATGTCCTCATGTGGTATGCATGCTTTGACATTGATTGTCTTTTCTAAACTTCCATCCCATTCTTCCTCTTCTATGAACTACACATCTCTACTGATTATTACCTTCTTGGTTAATGGATTGTAGAGTTTGTATGCCTTGAATTCATCACTGTATACAACAAATATGCATTTCTCG
Source organism: Pinus taeda (assembly GCA_000404065.3). Taxonomy (NCBI): domain Eukaryota; kingdom Viridiplantae; phylum Streptophyta; class Pinopsida; order Pinales; family Pinaceae; genus Pinus; species Pinus taeda. The sequence continues at coordinate 70,324 of APFE030450331.1, read as the reverse complement.
CCCTTGCTGTCCAACTTCTTTCTCAACTCGTCTGAGACATGTGCATAAGACACACATCCAAAAACTCTCATGTGAGTGACATTTTGTTTTCTTCCACTCCATGCCTCTTCAAGAATGATGTTTTGCACACTTTTGGTTGGACATCTATTCAAGAAATATGCTACAAAAGTGACAGCTTCAGCTCAATAATCATTTGGAAAATTCTTTGCCTTCAACATACTCCTTGCCATGTCCATAATGGTCATATTCTTCCTTTCTGCCACACCTTTCTTCTTTGGTGTATATCTTGTTGTAAATTGCTTGTGAATTCCATGCTCCCTGCAAAATCAAAGGAATTCATTTGAGATGTATTCACTACATCTGTCAGTCCTAACGACTTTGATGAAATGTCTGCTTTTCTTTTCAACAAGAGCCTTGTATTGGCGAAAGCACTCAAACACTTCACTTTTCTATTTTAGGAGAAAGACCCATGTCTTCCTTATGTAATCATCTATTAAGGTCAATACATAATTACTGCCACCAATTGATGGTGTCTGCATTGGTCAACATAAGTCTGAGTGGACAATCTCCAAAGGTGCCTTTACCCTCACTAACTTTCCTGCTGGAAATGTCTCTCTATGTTGCCTGCCCAAGATGCATCCTTCACATATGCAGTCTGCTTTTTCTATGAGTGGTAGACCCTTCACCATGCCTTTCCTTTGCAGCAGATTCAAACCTCCAAAGTTTGGATGTCAAAATCTCAAGTGCCATAACTAGTTTTCATCTTTTACCTCTGCTTGAAGGTTTACTTGTGTGACAGCTGCCTCTTTCCTTCCATCTTCTTGTGAGTTCATAGATAGTTGCGCTTGTGCACCTTATTTCTACAAATCTGATATTATTTTTAATGGAAACATTCTATTTTATGTCATCTGAACCTTTGCAATCAACTGTCTACTTTGAGGCCTATCCAAAATTGTGTATGCATCATTTTTGAAGAAGACATTGTAACCTTTCTGCATGAGCTTTCCAACGATCATGAGATTATTTTTCAAACTGGGGACAAATTAAACATCAAAGATGTATTTCTTCTCCCCCTTCTTTCTTACGATATTAACTCTACATTTTCCCATGACAGAGAATTTCCTATCAGTCCCTAATGTCACTTCATATTTCACACTTTCATCTAGATTAGAAAACATTTCTATGTTTCCTGATATGTGGTTTCTACACCCTCAATCTAGATACCATATATCACTCTATTTTTCTTGTGCTACATTACAAGATAAAATCATGTTATCATGGTTCTGATTTTCTTTAGTGAAATTTACACTTGGTTTTTTACTAATATCATATTGTTTCTTTCTACATTCATTTGCATAATGACCATACTTCTTATAGTAATGACATTGAACTTGAGATTTATCATACCTCTAACCTTGTGCTTGATTTTGGCTTGGGCCTTGACTTGGATTTTGATTGCTGCCTCTTCCATTTGACCTTGAAGGAGTGCTTCTTCCACCTCTGTGTGAGCTTCTTCCACTTCCTCTAGCATATGATCTTCCTCTGCCTCGACCTTGACCAAATGATACTTGTGTCTTGAAGGCATGCTCCAATGAGGAGCTTGCTACTCTATTCAGTCTATGTTCATGAGAAATCAGTGATGCATTAATCTCATTCACTGAGAACTATGAGAGATCCTTTGTCTCTTCTATGGCCACAACAATGGCCTCAAACCTTGCTAGCAAACTTCTCAAAACTTTCTCAACTATTCTTCTTTCCTGAAGTGTCTCACCATGAGACCTGATTTGATTAACCAACCCACTTACATGTGTAAAAAACGAGTCTATATTATTATAATCTTTCATACAAAGTGTTTCAAAATCTCTCCTCAACATTTGCAGCGTTGTTGTTTTGACTTTTGCCATGCCTTGGTAAGCTGTTTGGAGGGTGTCCCATGCTTGCTTGGACTTCGTTGCTGCTGCAACCCTTGGGAAAATACTTTCATGAACTGCTTGAAATATATGAAACAAGGCTTTTGAATGCTTCTTACTGTTGTCCCTTAACATATCTCTTTCTTGTTGAAATAAGACATTGTATGTTGTTGCATCTGCTGGTTTTTGAAAACCATTCTCCACCAAATCCCAAATGCCTTGAGAAGAAAACAAGGCCTTCATTGTAATAGCCCAATAATCATGATTTTTTCCATTAAACTGAGGTATTTTAGGATTAGTCAAACTTGTGCTTGATGTTTCCATTTCTAAGCATTAAAAAAAACTTTCTACCTACTAGTAAATATGCTAAAAAACAATGCACGCTCAAAAACAATTTTCACTGTTAGTAAAAAAACTTGTTTTTTCACTAACAAAGTTAACCTGCTCTGATACCATGTAGAGAAATTTAGGAATTTAATTTTCCTTTTCATGGAGGGGAGAGGCAAAGAGTTATGACTTTCATGAAACTAGGTTCGTGCACGGCGAGGCTATTTCCCAGACTTGGATTTCGCGCACTGCCCAACAATTTCAAAGACTTATGAACAATATTTACTCACGCCAAAAATGAGGAAGTAGGTTTTGGAGCAACAAAATAAAAACTTGGTATTGAATTCTAAAACATGAAATACATTTACATGAGAGTGATGTTGATTCATCAAGTAAAATAAAAGTTACAGTGATTTAAACTTACATAGAATAACAGATAGTAAAACAGAGTAACTGTTGTTTTCATGCACCCACCAAAAATTGCTCCACCATTTTCTCCATAGAGACTTTCGCTCTTTTCTTTTGACCTCTTACTCTCTAACCTCTCTACACTACTATGAAAATGAATTTTACATTCATATTTAACTTCAACATACAATTTTACATTTAATTCATGACATAGAAAAATAATTAATGTGATGTTGTTGTTGAGTGTGATTAGAATCGCGCAAGTGTTTCTGGAGTGCGGGCAAAGGTTGCTGAATGAATGCTTGCCCATATCTGTTTACCAAAGTACATAACTTCTTTAAATGCCTTTGCTGAGTTTCTGAATGGTTTGCGTTTGGATTATCCTCAAGCAGAGATGCAACATGCAAAAATACGTCTGACAGGTATGGCTGTTGTTTATTGTAGTGATTGGGATTATTATTTCCAACGCCGTGAACAAAAGGTTTTCCATACTTATCCCTGATTCCAAAGCATGAGCCACTAACTAATGAAAGCCATCCATTTTTATTATGAAACTTCAACCATTAACTGATACCCAATCGTTGTTCTATGTAGGTTTAAAAAATAGCTAGCCATACAGAAAAATAGAAAAGACAATCCAAACTCTTTACTGCTTAACTAGACCAAAGGCACTCTTATATATCCTAAAACCAAAAGAACTTCACAGGTTGTGATTTTTCAAGTTTACATTATCTTCTACCCTTTTCCTTCACACAACGAACCGTTATGAGGTAACCGAACATTCTGGGGCAACCATTATTAGGACGCGTTGTTTGATTTTTTATTCCATTGGAAAATTTTACTCTGTATTGATCACGAGACTTATTCAATTTGACAAATCTTCCCCATTATTATTTTTTTTCTAAATTTATTCTCTAATCGCCTTTGTTTTCTCCTGAGACCTTTTGATTCTACCTTAATGAAAAGTTGATACTCTGTGATGTTCAGTTTCTTAGAATTCCAACTCTGTGTTTCAATTATTTTTGTTTTGATTATTTAAGATTGTAAGATTCTTTCTTTAAAATCTCATCCCTGGTGGAATTTGCATCAAATTTATGTCAAAAGTTTAAGAAATTTCTCATAGATTTTGGAGCAGGACACAACTAGGGGATCACCTGAAGATTTATTAAAGTTACATTTAGACATAATTTGATCATCCAAAAAGTCATTAAAGTGAATTTTAAACATAATACATGGAGTAAGTTAAAAGGTAAAAATTTAACTGTTGATGGACCATGTGGCCCTCACATGAGGGTTACGTGCCTCACTGTGCCTCATAGGTCTATCTCCATAACATCGCCTCATAGCTCTGTCTCCATAAAATCACATGTAAGCCTTGAATAATACCACTTGCCGCATGGCTCTGTCTCATTGACTCATTGCTCTGTCCCCATAATTTCACCTCATAGCTATGGCTCCGTAACATCATGTGTAAGCCTTGAACAATGCCACTTGAGATTGCATTGTCAATTCGGGGTAGATATCTATAGTACATGTATCTTATTGAAATGTTTTCTTTCTTGGTGGATTTGAAACATTTTCTTAGTTGGGAGACGATGCAAATCTCAACCACCGCAATAAACAACCTAACAACAATCATACTTGTCAGATGTATTTTTGTAGGTTGCGTCTCTGTTTGAAGATAGAAGGATTGAAGCCATGGGAAAACCATTCCGACACGCAACAAGGAATTTAAAGCATTTAATGCACTTTGGTAAATAGATATGGGCAAGCATTAATTTAGCGACTATTGCCTGCACTCCACAAACACCTGCGCAATTCTGATTACTCAACAACAACATCATATTAATTATTTTTCTCTATCATGAATTAAATGTAAACTTTTATGTTGAGTTAAATATGAATGTAGAATTCATTTTGATAGGTTAGAGAGTAAGAGAGTTGGAGAGAAAGAGAGCACAAGTCCTTGAGAAGAAAATGGTGGAGAAAATTTTTGTGGGCACGTGAAAAAAACAGTTACTGTGTTTTACTGTTCGTTATTCTGTGTGAATGTAAATGAGTATAAACCTTTGTTTTTACTTGGTGAATGAGCCGCAGTCTCACATGCATGTATTTCCAAGATTTAGAAATCAATCCTAAGTTTTATTTGTGATGCTCCAAGCTTTTACCTTGAATACTGTGGTTTTATTAAGTCTCTGTAATAGCTCCACAAAATCAGCTCCACGGTGCGTGAAACAAGTTGCAGAAAATCAGCTCTGTGGTGCACAAAGCTAGCTACATGAAATCAGATAAAATATGCACTGAATTGAAAAGAAAGAGATGTAGCTCTCAGGTGTGGCCTGCACCTGGAGACTACACTCACAAAACTTGAGAGGATTCTCTCGTTCACTCTATTACAATTCAATCAAAAGATTACATCATTAAATACAATACTAGGAAATAGGAAGTTGTACCCAAACCCCATAACTATAGGAACTAATCCTAAACTAGGGAGAAAGTTACAACAATGTAACCATTTTCTCCATTAATAATAAAATAATATTAATTATTCTCAACTCCCCCCCTTAATGGAGAAAGGGTTCTCCTGAACTCCTAACATCTTTCTAAACAATTCAAATTTTACTCGTGCAAGAGGCTTTGTAAAAATGTCAGCCACATTGTCACAAGTTTTACAATATTCAACAACAATTTCATTTGACTGTATTTTCTCTCTAACAAAATGGAACTGAGTGTCTATATGCTTGGTGTTTTTGTGGAACACTGGATTGTATGCTAATTTGATGGTGCTCTGGTTGTCGCTTTTGATAGAAGTGGGTTGCTTCTGTTCTTTTCCTGCATCTTTGAGAAGTCTCCTCAACCAGATTGCTTCACATGTTGCTACACACAATGCTTGATACTCAGCTTCACATGATGACAAAGCTACAGTACTTTGTTTCTTGCTGCTCCATGCTATGACCCCGGAACCTATGTTGAATGCATAACCTGTGATAGACCTCCGATCATCCAGGTTACCTGCCCAGTGTGAGTCTGAAAAACCTGCTAGAGTAACATCAGATACATCAGTGTACAAAATACCAAAATGAACAGTACCACAAAGATACCTCAACACGCTTTTTGCTGCATTCCAATGACTTTCAAGTGGTTTCGCCATAAATTGGCTCAGCACACTGACAGAGTATGCCAAGTCAGGTCTGGTTGTTGTAAGGTATATCAGGCTGCCAACCAGCTATCTATACATTGTGGCATCTACCTCCTTAGTGCCATCATCACTGGTTAATTTCAGATTCTGCTGCAAAGGTGTTGCTGCTGTTCTACACTGATCCATAGAAAACTTTTCTAACAGATTTCTAGCATACTTCCCTTGGGTAAGAAAAGTTTGCCCAGTATCTCTAAATACTTCTAATCCCAGACAATAGTGAAGGCTTCCGAGATCCTTCATTTCAAAAACTTGTGCCATCAGCCTTTTGATTCTTTTGATTAAATCAAATGCATTTCCTGTTATAATCATGTTGTCCACATACAAAGAAATCAAAACAATCTTCCCCTGATTATTGTACTTGGTATACAAATTTGGGTCATTTAAACTTCTATGGAAACCATACTCTATAAAGAAAGAATCAACTTTTTCATACCACGACCTTGGTGCTTGCTTTAAACCATATAAAGCCTTTTTCAACCTGCAAACAAGATGTTCCTGCCCCTGCTTTACATATCCTTCTGGCTGTACTAAGTAAATTTCTTCTTTTAAATCACCATTTAAAAATGCAGATTTAACATCAAGCTGGTATAATTCCCAATTATGTTTAGTAGCTAAAGCAATAAGTAATCTAATTGTATTTAGCTTTGCTACGGGTGCAAAAGTGTCATCAAAATATATACCTTCTTTTTGTGAATATCCTTTTGCAACCAACCTAGCTTTTAACTTATCTATACTTCCGTCTGCATTCATTTTTGGTTTGAACAGCCACTTACATCCTATAGGAGTTTTATTTTTAGGCAGTTCTACTAAATCCCAAGTATCATTTCTAAAGATTGATTCCATTTCTTCATCCATTGCAGCTCTCCATTCCTTAAATTGGCTAGCTTCTTTATAATTAGAGGGTTCTACAATGTTCAAAACTTTTGACATTAAAGCATAGCTTCTCAACTTCAATGGTAATTGAGTCTTCCTACCTAACCTCCTTGGTAGGGTTGGACTTACCTCAAATTTGTTTTCTTCTGCAATAATTGGGCCTGCTTTTTCACCTTCTTGCTGTTCTTCTTCATTCTCTTCTTCCTTCTCCTGTTCCTGCTCCTTCTCATCCTCGCTGCTTTCCTCCAATAGCAATGGAATGTGCCAATCATCTCCAACATCAGCTTTCCTTTCCTGCACCTGTTCATGAAAGACTACATCTCTACTAGCAAATGTCTTACGAGAGTTAGGATTGAACAGTTTGTATGCCTTAAACTCTATGCCATAACCAACTAAGATGCATTTAACTGCCTTAGGGTCTAATTTCTTTCTATCAGCTTTGGGTACATGTGCAAATGACATTGACCCAAAGACTCTTAAGTGGTTTACTGCTCGTTTAAATCCATATAAGGCTTCAAAAGGAGTTTTGAAACCAAGAAACCTAGTAGGACTTCTATTTTTCAAGTATACAGCAGTATTTATTGCTTCTGCCTAGAACATATTAGATAGACCCTTACCTTGCAGCATGCTCCTTGCACACTCCACCAATGTTCTGTTTTTACGCTCCGCAACTCCGTTTTTCTATGGTCTATGCGGCACTGTATATTGTTGAACAATCCCATTAGTTTTGCAGTATTTCATGAATTACTTTAATTTGTATTCTCCTCCTTGATCAGATCGGAGAATTTTAATACTTTTTCCAAACTGTTTTTCTACCAGGGTTTTGAACTCTATAAAACATTGGAAAGTCTGACTTTTCTTGTTTAAAAAACAAACCCAAGAGTACCTAGTGCAATCATCAGTAAATAACAAGAAATAGTATGCTCCCCCTAGCGACCTTGTCTACATGGGACCACATAAATCAGTGTGCACTAGCTCTAAGATTTCTGTTTGCCTCCTCCTATCATGCACAGGAAACTGTTCTCTGTGCATCTTTCCTAGGGCACAACCATCACAATTTAACTGAATGTTACGAAAGATGGGGAGACCTTCGACCAT
>APFE030450331.1:0-61994 GCA_000404065.3 Pinus taeda | reverse complement strand
ATTGCAACAAGATCTTCACCAGCCACTGCCACTCCAATGGCCCCCAATCCGTCCTTAACATCCTTAATTCGCGGTACAAATGCAGTAGCAGACTCCCTTTCGTCCATTCTCATCGAAAATAGCTTGCTTTTCAGAGCCAAAACTCTATTTGTATTCTGGGTCTCATAGAGATTTTTGATCTTCGTCCAGATCTCGGCGGACGATTTACAATCTCTGATGTGTGCAATGACATTGTCTTTCACAGACATCTTCAACAGGAGTTTGGCTTTGTTTTCTCGCTTTTCCCAGTCTTCCTTCTGTTGGGCTACTGTCGACTTCTGCTCGTCGCCTGTTACTATAGCCCAAACATTCGCACCTTCGAGCAGAGTCTGGATCTTGAACTCCCAGTTTGTGAAGTTCGATCCGTTGAGTTTACCAGACTCGTTAAGGTAAGACTCCATCGTGCTACTCATTTTGAATCTACTTAACAAAAGATACTTGTCAGATCTGTCTGGCACTCCCGCTCCAATGAGCAACTTCGGCGTTTCCAACATAGCCAAATCACCGATCTGATCACAGTTGATCCGATCCACCTCTTCCGGTTCGATCTGCCACTTCGCCGATCCTGCTCTCCTTGCAGATCGCCAACACGAAGTCGAGGTTTCCCGCAGATCTCCTCTGGCGCTTTCCTGATCTGTCTCTCTCGGACTGATCTGCACCTCCGCCGATCTGCTCCGTTTGCAAACCGCCAAACGAAGTTCACGCTGTTCAGGGATCTCCTTGGCGCTACCCCGAGCGAAAAATCCGCGCGAATTAAAAATCGCTTAGAGTAAATTAATTGGCGCGTTTTTCCCGGCAAAATCCGCGCTAATCGGGCTTTCTGGCACAATGGCACGATTTCTCCCTCAAAATCCGCGCTCTAGCGCGATTCCTCCCTGAATTTCCACGTTCTAGCGCGATTTCTCCCTAAAATCCCACGCTAATCGGTCTTCTGGCGCGACTGTCAGTGCAAAATCCGCGCCAATCGGCCTTTCTGCTCAGAAAAAAAAAATTTCCGAGTCCGAGCCAAGTGTTCTGCAGTCCACCTGCTCAATCGAGCACAGAGCTCTCGTGTACACACTCCGCCACACAGGCACTTCAAGCCTCACAGGCAATTCTGCCACACAGGCAAGCTAGCTTCTACAGGCACTTCAGCCTCATAGGTGACAAAGATCAGGCTCACTCAATCTAAGCTCTGATACCAAGATAAAATATGCACTGAATTGAAAAGAAAGAGATGTAGCTCTCAGGTGTGGCCTGCACCTGGACACTACACTCATGAAACTTGAGAGGATTCTCTCGTTCACTCTATTTCTTCAATCAAAAGATTACATCATTAAATACAATACTAGGAAATAGGAAGTTGTACCCAAACCCCATAACTATAGGAGCTAATCCTAAACTAGGGAGAAAGTTACAACAATGTAACCATTTTCTCCATTAATAATAGAATAATATTAATTATTCTCAACTGTTTTGACTTGGATTCTACATTTATTTTTAGATTTGGTTATATGCGAATTTGGAGATAGCACCTTTGTGTAAATTTGAATATAGCCATTTAGCATTTAGGGCTTGACATTTACATGCGTTGTTTCTTGTGATTCTTCTGGTAGAGAAGAGATGATTTTGTTGGCCTTTGTTTCCAGGTCCATATTCAAGCAAAGGTTCCTTTAGATGACTGTGTTCTGGAAGTTTTTATGGATCAATCATCTCATAAATTTTGGTAATACATAACAGAAGTTTATGGCATCCAATTAGGATGGTAGTTTCATTGAGGTGTAGTAAACATTTTATGGATCAATCATCTCATAAATTTTGGTAATACATAACAGAAGTTTATGGCATCCAATTAGGATGGTAGTTTCATTGAGGTGTAGTAAACATTACATTGGATGGTTTCAAAAGATTTTATAAAAAATTCTAAAAAAAATTCTGATGTGATTAATATAGAAAGATATCTTGATATTCATAAGTATAGATTACAAAAACCTAAATTCAGAAAATAAGACTGTGTTCTGGAAGTGTTTATGGATCAATCATCTCATAAATTTTGGTAACACATAACAGAAGTTTATGGCATCCTAATTGGTAGTTTCATTGAGGTGCAGTAAAAATTACACTGGATGGTTTCAAAAGCGTCTATAAAAAATTCAATTCTGATGTGATTAATATTGAAAAATATCCTAACATTCACAATTATAAATCACAAAAACCTATATTCAAAAAATACACTAGTCTTATGTTCTCACCCACTTTTGAAAAAGGCCCAGAAGGTCTTTTGTGCATCATTGATAACTTTCTGAGAGGTATCTAATAAAATATTTGCATTGTGAATGTATAGTCAATTGATCTTACTTGTGGATCTTACTCTTAATAACCACAATAGCAATTTGTTCCTAATTACTTTTGAAAAACGCAAGAGAAGAAAACCTTGTGAATTATTCCTTTATTTTCCAGTGATATATACTGAAATATTTGTACTGGGCAAATTACTGAGTTATTAATCTTGTCCGTGAATATTGAGATGCTTCTGGCAAGGTGGTCAAATTTATTAGTAAGATGACTTAGCATCAGAAAATATACTAAAATATACTATTGATGGCTTCTACATAGATAATGAATTATACATGTTTCTAACAAAGTATGCTAATATTGCAGTTGTTTCTAATTGTGATGGTCTGAGAGCTTGTAAGTTCAAAGAATTTTTGTTTTAAACAGTTACATGTTTTTGTCATTTCTCTATATATCTCTTGGACTTTGGTGGATGATAGTTGGTACTTTATCTAGAAGTACCCATGGGTATTTTAGCGTGTTATTATTTTTTATATATGTAATAACTAATATATAAAATGGAGATTTGAACCAATCTTAGTATTGGTGTAGATTTGTAGTTTTGTAGATAGCATATCGAAGATAATATTAATCTTGGCATTTTCTTTTTATACATTTCTTTCTTCATACCATATATCTTTATGGTATAAGGTTGTAACTTCAAGAATTTTTGTTTTGAAAGGTCAATATGATTCTCTACATATCTTTCCAGGCCTTGGTGGATGATGAGTAGTAGTTATAGATAGGAGATACTAGGAAAGTTGGTACATTATCAACAAGTATCCATGGGTATTTTATTGTGTCATTATTTCTAATCATGTAAGAATTAATATATAAAATGTAGATTCTGAAATCTATATATTCATGTATATAGTTATTTTTGTAGATAACATATTCAAGATACTGCTAACCCCTAGGGTTTCCATTTTATAAGTTTCCTCTTTCATATCATATAAGCTCAAGCTTGTAATTTTTGAACAGTTAATATGTTTTTGTCCTTCCCCTCTCTATATATATATATATAGAAATACACCATTTTGGGCTTTGGTGGATGGTGAATTGTAGTTACTTACACACACACACACACACACACACATATATATTGGGTATTTTATTGTGTTATTATGTTGACACATGTAAGAACTAATATATAAAATGTAGAATTTATTCATGTATATATGTAGTTTTGTAATGAGCATATTCAAGAAACTACTAACCTAGTGGGTTCCATTCTATACAGTTCCTTTTTCATACCATATAATCTTCATCCATTGCTCAATCTTGATTTTCACTACTTTTTTCTTTATCTATCACATGTTAAATTGGCAAGCATAGTGTATTCATCTACTGACATTCTATTTCACCTAACCATAGTGTATTCAACTACTGACATTCTATTTCACCTAACCATTTTCAGTCATAAAGTTTCTTGCCACTATTCCATTCTTCCTTTGTAATGTAATGCTCCCCTTTTCTTGTTTTCAAATGTTAGCAAAACCCACTCTTCTTATCTTTCTTCATAGGCCATAGCCTAGAGTTCAAACTTAGTTGTTCTCCTCACACCAGATTACCTTTTTTTCCAATTGAGTTTTGACTACTTCCACTTATCAAGAATCACTTATGCTTTGCCCAAGGGAAGTTTTAAGTTTCCTCATGTCTCTTTTGACCTCATCTATCATGATGTGCATATTTAATCCTTTAAAATTTAATATCTATTGCCTCCTCAATTGATTTTCAAAGGGCCCTCTTCCCTGTCTGACCATGGATTCATTCCTGTTGATCTCATCTTGTGGATTTTAGGAATGTAGTGGTATCTTAGTTCTCATTCTCCATTCGCATGATGAACCTCAAACAAACTAGAGAGATTCATCATCATGTTTTGTGGACCTATTGATATTCAACATCAACAGATTATCACATTAGGGTGGGTCTGATGAAAACGAGAAGACCCCCTTGCTGGAAACCAATTCAGGGTCTTTTCATTTTCAAGATTTTTACAAGTCCGATCCTGAGACCTGTGGGTTATGGGCCCACCACGCTTCCGCTGAGCCACTCTGATTTCTGAACATTCCTCAGACTCGTTGTTGGCTTCAACCGAAATCTTAATCCTCTCCTCCTTAAGAGTGAGCCGGTGCTGTTGATTCCGCAGACCCCTACTCTCTTTACTCATTCTCATGTCGAAGCAACGTTCTCTCATGATGAGGATCATCAAAACGACCGGATCCAATACTTTTGCAATCTATTCGACTTCCAGCACTGCCACCATAGCCTGCAAGTATGAAAGGTTTTGGAGGTCCGACTCCTTCACCTTCGTTTGGTCTCCTTTCACGGGAGAGTCTATTTCCTGCTGGCATTTCTTCATCATATGTGGGTGGCGTATTAGTTCTTCCATTACCCATTCCACCGTGCTTGAACATGTATCGGTCCCTACGGCGAACAAGGTCAGCAAAAGCCCTTTAATATCTGTATTTGTAAGCTTCCCTCCTTCACCTTCCGCATCATTTCTGAGAGCCCAGAGCACACTAAGAAAATCGCCCTTTCCTCCTCCATTAATCGAACCTGTCTGATGCTCCTTTATCATCTGCATTTGCCCTGAAATCACTGCGATCCGTGATGTCATAAAAATACTTTATGTTTTGCTCAAAAGAAAAGTCCCTGATTATATCCACATTCCGATTTGCGCGTTCATCGCTGGTAAAAATATAATGGTCTGGTATTATCACGATCTTTTCTCGATACCAAACCTTAGCCTCGGACCGGAACCCTTTCTTGAAAATCACGATGGTTCCAGAAAATAAAAAAAAAACAATGGCAACTAACTCACGAAAAAAAAGACATACATAGACACAAGTTCACATAAAACACTGTCTTTTTTTATTATGTACAAACTCAGAATTACAGTTTTAAGGCATCTCAGTCTTAATCAAGATTTCTTTGGCAACAACATTTTGCCCTACCAGTTTCCTTCTCTTTTCTTTCTTGCTTCCTTATTCACCCATGAATCTTTCACTTTTTATTACAAATGAATACAATTTTTTTAACTGATTTTTAACTAAAATTAGTTTCTTAACGGAATCTTGTTCAAGATTGGCCTCGGTGTCCATATGGTTATCGAGTTGTCCTCTTTCTCTAACTTCCTTTCATTGAGGTGTCCAGATGCCTACCCATTGTTTCACTTCTTCAGTGGAACTGCCTTCATGTGAGCTGCAACCAAACCTCTGGCATAGCAAGTCCTCCCTGCTACCAGATACCCTACCAAGCTTCTCTCATGAGCTTAGTCCTTCAGGCATCTCCGAGGTTCTCTCCTATCGAACCCATTGAGCACTTTTGCTCTAGGTTTGCTGCAATCTTCTCACCTTCACAAAAAAACTACAAACAAACAAACTGTACCTCTTCCTTCTGGTACCTCTTCTTTCTTCTTATGCAAAAACAGCTCCTCTCCACAGGAAATCTTTCCCGCTCTGATACCACTTGATGAAAACGAGAAGACCCCCTTGCTGAAAACCAATTCAAGGTCTCTTCATTTTCAAGATTTCTACAAGTCCGATCCTGGGACCTGTGGGTTATGGGCCCACCACGCTTCCGCCGCACCACTCTGATCTCTGAACATTCCTCAGACGCGTTGTTGGCTTCAACCGAAATCTTAATCCTCTCCTCCTTAAGAGTGAGCCGGTGCTGTTGATTCTGCAGACCCCTACTGTCTTTACTCATTCTCATGTCGAAGCAACGTTCTCTCATGATGAGGATCATCAAAACGACCTGATCCAATACTTTGGCAATCTATTCGACTTCCAGCACTGCCACCATAGCCTACAAGTATGAAAGGTTTTGGAGGTCCGACTCCTTCACCTTCGTTTGGTCTACTTTCATGGCGGAGTCTATTTCCGGCTGGCATTTCTTCATCATATGTGGGTGGCGTATTAGTTCTGCCATTACCCATTCCACCGTGCTTGAAGATGTATCGGTCCCTACGGCGAACAGGGTCAGCAAAAGCCCTTTAATATCTGTATTTGTAAGCTTCCCTCCTTCACCTTCTGCATCATTTCTGAGAGCCGAGAGCACACTAAGAAAATGGCCCTTTCCTCCTCCATTAATCGAACTTGTCTGATGCTCCTTTATCATCTGGATTTGCCCTGAAATCACTGCGATCCGTGATGTCATAAAAATACTTTATGTTTTGCTCAAACTCAAAGTCCCTGATTATATCCACATTCCGATTTGCGCGTTCTTCGCTGGTAAAAATATAATGGTCTGGTATTATCACGATCTTTTCTCGATCCCAAACCTTAGCCTGGGACCCAAACCCTTTCTTGAAAATCCCGATGGTTCCAGAAAATAAAAAAGAAACAATGGCAACTAACTCAGGAAAAAAAAAAGACATACATAGACACAGGTTTACATAAAACACTGTCTTTTTTTATTATGTACAAACTCAGAATCACAGTTTTAAGGCATCTCAGCCTTAATCAAGATTTCTTTGGCAACTATATTTTGCCCTCTCTCATAAGCACCGGTTTCCTTCTCTTTTCTTTCTTGCTTCCTCATTCACCCATGGATCTTTCACTTTTTATTACACATGCATACATTTTTTTTAACTGATTTTTAACTAAAATTAGTTTCTTAACCGAATCTTGTTCAAGATTGGCCTGGGTGTCCATATGGTTCTCCAGCTGTCCTCTTTCTCTAACTTCCTTTCATTGAGGTGTCCAGATGCTCCTGCATAGGGTCTTACTTCATGATGGTTGCAATTTCAAATTTTAGTGGTTGACCTTTGAGCTTGATAGTCCTTTCACAACCATGAAGCATGACCACCTATGCTCCTGTCAAGTTCTAGGGACATGTCCTTATTAAAAAAAAAAAAAAATTATCAACACCCCTAAGGAAAATGCATATTTCTACTTCATAGTGCACCAACTTTCGTTACTCTAGGCATCTCAAACAAATCCTCCAACATTTTATCCCTAATTACAATATTTTTTGAGCATGATCATGAGCATGTGACATTCCTCCCATGGTTGTATATTGTATGTAACTATTCTAGGAATGTGTGTTTGTAGGTGGTTCCTTGTCCTTCCTCTAAAAGATGACCTTCTCTCCTTGGTTTCTTTCCCTCTCTCTACCACAATATTACTCAAGCAATTCTAAGTCAAGAATTTTACAAAAGTGGGTTTCGGTCCATCCATGCAAACGCATAGTGAGGATTTTTCATGATTTGCATGATTTTTCCTATGATACTCACATGGAATTGTATGACACAAAATCACACCAAATTTTAGCATAACAAATGCCCCATTCCATCAAATTCAAGGTGAAGCTTAAACTAAGCCAGTTTAGATCTCAAGAACACTAAAAGATTGTCCTTTGGTATCCTAAACATCCTTTTATGTGTGGGAATTATCATTGGGATTGATACACATTCAAAATTGGAGCTAGTTTTTATGAACCTGCAAAAGAATCTATAAATCAAGACTATGGGTCAACATTTGGTAAGAGAAGAAAAGTAGTGATATATTGCTTAAATTCTACTAAGAGTTCTTTTAAGTCTCAAGCAATGCATGCATTTGCATGCCACTTAGTAAGCTTTTCAAAATTAAAGAAGCCTATGGATTTCATCTAAAGGCCACCAAAGCCTTTGTTATTTAATAATTAAATGAAGATTTTCCTTCCTATTTTGTTTTTATGTGGTTTTGTATACTTTCATGTTGATTCATTCATTCTCAATTGTGAAAGTCATATTTATTTTTTACTAATTCTAGCCATCCCTGTCATATTTTGTTGATGCAACTACTTCTACAAAAAGTGGTATTTTTCTCAACCACCAAATAATTGTCACAAGAAAAACATATTGAGAAGGTGCTCAATAGGTTCAATATGAAAGAAGTTAAGCCAATGGATACAACTCTTACATCCCACTTCAAATTGAATGCTAATTTGTGACCTTGTCATGACAAGGAGAAGGAATAAATGAGCAAGTTTCTTATGCTTTAGTAGCCAACAACTTGATTTATGTCATGGTATGTATTCCACCAGATATTGCACATTTAATGGGAGTAGCTAAAAAGTGCCTTACCATCAGAGAAAAAAAAATTGGCAAGCTCTAAAGTGGATTTTGAGATATCTTAAGGGTATTGGTTAGTATTATTTATGTTTCTATAATAATGATGATGTGATTGAAGGTCATATAGATGAAAATATGGTTGGAATTATGAACACTAGAAAGTCCACCATTGGTTTTTTATATGCTTTAGCAGGTGTAACTATGTCTTAGGTGTCTAGAATGTAAAACGCACTAGTCCTCTCTGCAATAGAATCATAATGCATTGCTTCAATGGAAACTTGAAATTACATGTTGTGGATGTAATGATTCCTAGTAGAGCTGAGAATAAGACAAGATAAATATGTGTTACATTGTGACAATCAAAATATGATCTATTTAGGAAAAAATCCATCATAACATCCTAAGACGAAGCACATTGATGTGAGATATCATTGGATTTTTCAGGTGTTAGATGATCGTTTGCTACAGTTGGAGAAAATTGTCTTAAGCTATTATGTTCACAAAAATTTTGCGAAGGGATAAACAAACATGATGAGAGATGTTTTAGGATTGGATTAGTAGCATGGAGATAGAAACAATAGTCACTCAACTTTTTATTTGGTCTCAAGTAAGATATTTTTATATGTGAGACTAAATCAAATCAAATAAATAAGTATAGAGTATTATAAGGAAGTGATGTTTTCACCTAGAAAAAAATGGAAAATTGGACATGATTTTGATGAAATCATGTAGAATTTTTTCGAAATCCAAGTTACAATTGTCAAGCTTTAGAATCTTGGGTGCCCCAGGGGTTCATGATGGCATTGAATCCATTTCCAGCATTAAAAAAAATAACAATTCAAACACTCCCACAATTGGATTTCTTGAAAAAAGAATCGTCGGATTTTGACAAGAAATTTGTTGTCCACGCAAAATTGTTGCCTCATTAGACAATGCCAATAAGTATAATATTTTGTTGACTTCTTCATGCTTATGGAATGTTACAAAGGAGTGAAATGGTTCGTGTTTTTGGGAATTTGGTATTTCATGAAATAAACCTTTGGGCACATGGTATTACATGAAATAATCCCTATATATAAGGTATTAGTCCTCATTTATAATGGGTGAGAAATGAGTGGGTGATATAATTCATGCATAGTTGAGCTTAAGATTGTGTATTTAAATTTGCTAAATTAAGCTTATAAATACGTAGGAGTCCTCATTTATAATGGTTGAAGAGTGGGTGAGGAGATTAATGAAAATTAACATTCAACTTATGTATCTAATTTTACTAATAATTTAAAGTTAATAATCCTTTCCATATACTTTTTTCCATTACTAGATTTCCCATGTAAATTTTGATATGTCATTGTTTTTCAATGAAGTTTATTTTGTTCACTTATATTTTTAAACAGAAATTATCACAAATATATTTGTTCACTCTCAAATTCTTTAAAAACTATAAAAATATATTTTTTGGCCCTTAAATTTTATCAGTGCCTACCTCCGCAAGGAGTATAGTACTCGCCTCGCAATCAAAGTTTGTTGGATTTCGAATATTTTGGATGATTTTTTGCAATTTTAACCAAAATTTCAGGAAAACATTGAATATTCCTATTTTTATACAAATTCAAAATAATTTTCGAATTTAAGGAAATCTTGTGTCCAAGTTTTCATTAGCTCACAAGCCTTGATGTGACATAATTCCCCTAGTGGAGGGATTTTTGTTTTTGATATTTGTGAGTACCTCACAAATCATTTAAAAAAAAAATACTAATTTTGTAAGTGGCCAATATGTCGATGAGTTCTCTGACACTGACACTGTTATTCTTGAAACCGCTATTGCTCTACCCAATGATGCCAAAACTAACAAGGTTCTTGGTCCCTTACGTAGACAAGGGAGTGGGGTGGTGTTGGGGGTGACTAAACAAATGTCCATAACATTGATACATTGTACAGAGTGTGAAGGAAGAAAGGGGTGGGGGGATGAAAAAAGCTCCATAATTTTGATACATTATGCGAAGTGTGGAGGAAGGTTTCTTCCTCCACATCTCTTCACTCCGCACAATGTGTCAACGTTTCCTATCAGTAGTGATAATTATTTTCAGTCAATATTGAATCATGAGAGTGGCTTCTTACTAAATTTCTATATTGAGAAATTAGGTGGCTTCATTACGATTGTGCTTGACATTTATATTTATTCATTACAACTTTTCCAGTGGACATGATCAGTCTTGTGGATGTAAACATTTTCAATGAACTTAAATATAAGGATTCTCACTAAAGGGGCTCCCTCACAGCAAAGTGGTGGGCTCCTTTTTTGTTCGAGACATTACCAAAATCGAATTCAGATATGTGGATTTCGGGTGGGGAAGAGTAGCCTATGAAGGTCCTACAAGAGGCGACATAGGAGTAGTGCCAGGATTGGTCAGTTTCTTAATCTCGCATTGTTATAAAAGAGGCATGGAGGGAATAGTGGTTCCCATTTGTTTATGATTTGTTTCCATGTGATCAACACCACTCCTCCTTTGCATGGTTATATATATATATATATATATATATATATATAATATATATAATATATATAAATATATGTCAAATATGTCTTGTCCTATGTATCATATTCCTCAATGTGCTTTGCATGTATTTTTACACACACATGAAGATTCATCTATATAAAGAGGGATATAATAGAATGGTTGATTAGAAAGGGAATTAGGAGCTTAATTTGAATTGGTGTTCAAGGTTGTTGAAGAATCTCAGGCATGCATAATTAAATTGATTATTGGTTACATGATAACAATTTGTGAATCGTTTATATAATTATTCTTAGTTTCATGTTCCATTCATTATTAGTGTGTGTGTGTGTATTTACTTCATAAAATTGCTATCAAAACAAAAGAGACAAGAACACAAATATTTGGCCTTCTCCCAAGGCAAAAATATTTCCCTCTTGGAGAGGAAAACCCATGCAAAATTCTTCTTAGAGATTCCATTGATGAATACCAAGACCATGACCCTTGACACATTCTGCCTCTCCAAGACCAAGATCATTAATCTCTTCCTCTGTTCACTGTCAAGGTCATCCTCATTACTGCTGCTGCAACTCTACTAGGATCATCCTTGCTGCTCCTTTACTAAGATCATCATTGCACTCTTGCTAAGATCATTATCACATTGATTATGATCATCTCAAGAGTGTATTTTGAGACTTGTCACCTTCTCTTATTATAATCCAGGTGGATGTTGGTGGTCAGCCACCTATCCCACTTGGACCCCCACAGTTGTCTCTTTCAATCTTCCAGTTTCCTTAATTGTAGCACACTTTACTATTTTTAGCAGTATTTCGGGTCCTGAACGTCCGGAGCCATTTTGAGGCCGTAAATGACATTTTTTTGGGGAAAAATGGGAGAAACATAGGTCCATAGACTGATGTTTCTCTTCCCAAAGTTTTAGTCCTCGAATAAATCTTTCTAATGAGGTATTGTGTGTGTCAAATGGAGATTATATGCCAAAGTTACAACCATGGGAAGTTGATGTACCAATTTACCCAAACGGGGCCCACAATTTGGCGTTTCATCTCCTAGGGTTGGGTTTTTGGATGTTTAGGGTTTTCCATTGTTTCTCAACAATAAATAGGCCTTTGAGCCTCATTTTACAACAGTTCAGAGGTATGTAGTCACCACATCTCTTCTTAGGGATGAGCTACCATCGCCCTAGCTGGTTTATTTCCATTTCTGTTTGTAAGCATATTTCAGTATTTTACACTAATGAAATGAAGTATTATTTCTATTGCATCTCTATATTTATGGTTATATCTATAATTTTTTGCGTTCCTATTTAAATCTATATCAGATGTATCAGTGCGTTCTGCTCTCTCTGTTTTTCTTTACATGTCCCGAACGAGGTCGAGATATAAGGAGTTAGGGCTTGCACTGGTTGAAACTTTGCAAGACTAGCCTCACAAATCCCGACAACCTCCCATGGCGGATGAAAAGAAAGATGAGGGGGAAGCATATCCTATCAAAATCTTGCTCGAAGAGTCCCTCGAGCGACAAAGGAACACAATGATGGAAATCTTTTCCCAAATCCTTCAGCAGCTACCTAGGGCGATGCAACCACTTCTAGCATCTACTTTGGAAACACCACACACTTTAAGGTACAAGTTAACTTTGAAAGCCCCATATTCGATGGTGAGATAGACGCAGCTATCGTAGATAAATGGTTAAATATGCTAGAAGGTTATTTTTATGTTCATGATTTTTCCAGTCAAGAAAATATTACTTTTGCTCTTCTCAAAGTAGCCCCCCACATCAAAGACTGGTGAGAAACCCACTACGAGCAGAAGGATGAAAATACGAAATCACTGTTTTCAGTCGCACCCACTTGGAATTCATTCCAGGATGCCATCAAGGAGCAATATTATCATGTCAAAATTTATGAGGATAAATACATAAAGTGGACCACACTACGGCAAGGAAGGGAACAAGACGTGTGAGAGTTCACCTCCTCATGCATTTAGAGAAGGTTCCATAATTTTATTAAGAACATTTACTAAGAATGCGCTATCGTAAATTTGTAGATCCCTTGATGGAATCATGGAACATGGTATTTTTAATCAAATATCTTTTTTTTTATCACTCTTGATGCACTATTGTATTCTTTGAGATACTCATTGGTAGAAGATTTATTGTGGCCTATTGTCATTGGTCAAATGAAGAGAATAGTACACATATGGTATTACTATCATGTTTGCTAAATCTTTGTTCTAGTATTAGTGATAAGTTTATCTTTCATGAATTATGTATGAAATTTGTCATCTCTATTTGAAGTATCAGTTGCACTATTGTACGATATTAGAATAGAGAATTGTTTGTTTTATATGTGATCATTAGAATATGTGATATGTTTTTCACAATTATTTTTATTAACTATTTTTTTCAAAGGAATTATCTTACAGTATATTAACTCTATATAATCTACAATTGATCTATATCATCATAGATTACATAGACATCTTTTTATATCGCATAAAACCAGCAATACCTCGGGTTAGACTAAAATAGATTTAATTTAAAGATAAAGTTGTGTTAATTTCTATTTATTCTTTTGTGAATCATTAGAAAAAAATCCCACAAATCATATAAACCCAAAACACTGGGAAACTCGTCCCATCATACCCAGTTAGAGCCACTATCCCAAATGGGAAAGGAGCTGCTTTAAGGTCTAGACTGGGTGGTTATCCCCCTTGTTGTTTCCATAGATTTCTGAGGCCTCAACAGATGGATAAGCCACGTGTTCCTAAAGGTGAGTGATTGAAGCTAATAAAAAAGGCTCACACCTCCAAGGTCGTAGGGTAGTTTGGTGTAGGGAAGACCATGGCTAACTTCCATAGGTATGTGTATTGGCCCAAGATGCAAGAATAGGTAGATACATTCATAATAGGATGCATTCTTTGTTGTTCCATCAAGCCTAACAACATGAAACATGGTCTATATCATCCCTTACCTGTACCTACTCTTCTTTGGGAAAGAATTTCCATGGACGTTGTGGTAGTTTTACCGACAACTAGGAAGGGACATGACTACCTGTTTGTGGTAGTTGACAATTTCAACAAGATGTGTGTTTTGATTCTCTGTAAGAAGACCATCAGCGATAAAGAAGCAACAAACTTGTTCTTTGGACATAGTATGCCTGCACTTTGGGATACCAAGGAGCAACATTTCAGACAGGGATATAAGATTTCTCAGTGCATTCTGGACTACATTATGGGAGAATATGGACACAAAGTTAAATATATCTACAACATTCCATCCAAAGTAAGAAGTGGTCAATGGGAATTTGGTGTATCTTCTGAGGGGATACAAGCAGAAGCATCCGACGACCTGGGATGAAAATATGGTATATATACAACACTCTTACAAGAAAGGAGTCCACACTTCTACAGGAAAGTCCCCATTTGAGACTTGATTTGGATATTTTCCACCTTCACCTTTGGATATTGCATATGGGAAGCAAGGTGGAGTGAGGGAATATTACAGGAGATGCTTTGAGAGATGGTTAGCGAAGATTCTATATTGTAACTCTAGTTAAGAGTTGATGTAGTCAAAATTAACCACTAGTAGGCTATCGGGTTGCATTATAACTGGGCCACTAGGAGGAAGAGATGTTTCATTCTTTTGAGAGAATTTTGTTCCATAACTAAGAAAAGATAACCATAAGAGATAGGAGGTAGAGCACACAGATAGAATCTATGCACTGTAGCAGCCCATAGGCCACACATATTACTTCTTTGTACCTGCAACCATATTTCCAAACAGAGAAAGAGAGCAAAGGGACCTCATCTTACAATTGGTTTTTCTATCGAAAGGGTTTCCTAGAGAGCATATCTTGTGTCTTATGTGTTTGTGTGAGCTTATTTTTTCATTCTCTACTTTTCTGCATAATTTCCATGTGTATGCATCCACTAATTATAGTTGATTTTATAGATCTTAAAGTTTAATAAAATGGTAATAGTGTAAAAATTATTCATTTTTAATATTTTATTACCAAATTTGTTGTGATAGAGTGTCTAGTGGAATATCCACGACAGTTTACAAATTATGCTCACTCAACCAAAGTTAAGCCTCAATATTGCCAACATTTTAAATGTCCTATGGTAATATTAATTAACTATATTAATTATTTAAGATTATCTATCTCCAATATTAGTATCTCATATGTTTATTTTTGTAGTTGACAATTTCTATAGCACATAATACGCCACATTCATCGTAATTATGCACTAGAGTATGTTACATCAACTTAAAATGAAGAGAGGTTGTAACAAACCTACAATTGAACATAATATTATATTAAAAAAGTTGAAATATAAATGTTATTATTTTAAGCAATCAAATTAAATTAAATAAATAAAATATTAATTTATATATGTGTGTAAGTATTTTGGGCATGGATTGAAGCTCATTGGAGAAGGACGTGAATAGCGATGGAGGATAAAATTGAAGGACAATGAGAGGAAAGGAACCATGCCTACTATGTGGTTACAGGTGGTCGGAGTTTCATAGCTCACCATTTGGTAGTGAAGCTCATCCAATCCAATCTCTGGACTGTAAGAATTGCCTATTTGTCCCCCAAAATCATATTGGATGAGGCCAAGGAGAATTGAACTCTCAATTTACCATTTGTAGCTTCATTGAATATCCTAGGTTAGCGAAAATTACAAATGACCCAATTTATCATGATCCTACATGCCTCCCATGCCAACCAAACTCTCTTCAAATATATCAAAATTTGAAGGAAAGTGAGGGGAAGACCCAACGAACCACATGCTGACATTTCATTTGTGATATTTCTCCAACAACATCATTGATGACTCAATTCATCTAAGAGTCTTTCAAAAAACCTTGATCAACCCCTTAGTTAAATGGTATGTCAGTGAAAAATATGCAACTTGTAGAAACTTCACTTCACTAGTTAAAGCATTCTTGACATTTTTCCAATTACTAGTAAGTCATGACACAACACTAGAAATTATCACTGACTTTAGGAAAAATTTCTCTCATATCACCGATCACGTCCACAAATGGTGCAGACAATGAAACACTTGCAAAGTTGAAGTTACTGAAGAGCTTCTCTTAGATTTCTTCCTCAAATCCATTTTTCCCATCATCACAAAAGACACAAGCATCACCATGCCTTAAATTTAGGAAGAAGCCATTTTAAAAGCTCAATTTTTTGAGTTGATTTATGCTCAATCAAGATACCTCCACTAAGTAATGTCTAGTGCTTCCTACTCAGAACCCTTCAATCAACCCGAATTCAGGGCATCTAATGCTATTGATGGACTCATTGGGTCCATGTCACACCTCAACCAACACAAAGGAAACCCTCATCCCCATTATAAAAACCCTTATGAGAACCATTATGGGGAACACCCACCATTCTCAAGAATGGTAAGACCATCTTATTTATCAAATAAAATGGTATGGGAGCATTACTCTAGTGAATAAAGCACCCATATGCCACCTTTAAGTGTGCAAGCCCCCTCGCATTCCTATGGGCCCTCCTTTGACCATCAAGCTTATAGTGGAGGAGCCTCCAATTCCTATAGTGCATATGAGAATCCACCATAGGACAACCCACACTATCCTTTCCCAACTTCCCTACCTAAAATTACTACACCAACTTAGGCTCAACAAGATACAGGTGCCAACATTGTCCAACTTTGACTAGCTTAACAACCATAAATGTTATGGAATCAAGAAATGGAAAGGCCAACAACACGTTAACCATGGGCAAGGAAGAAACCCTCAAAACTAAAACACTTAAGTTGGAGTTAATGATTGTAATAATAATTAGCCAACGTAAGGGAAGAATAGTGGGTTACACACTAACCCCATTGTGCATTATCTGACAAATTCAAGCATTACACTCACCCTTACCATTAGATTGCTTACTATAAATGAATGAAGGAAGCTATGACCCATCCAAGTCATGCACTCCAATAAGGGGCACCACCTCCACTAAACTTCCCTCAACTTATACCATTTTTATCTATCCGAAACCCCTACCCACAAAAATGAGTTGTGACTACCCAACAACAAGCAAGAAATCCCAACTCCCAACAAATTTACTTCATGACCTAGAACTAGAGATGTTAACTTAGGGGTATCCCTTCCACTCTTAGAGAAATAATGATATTTATACCTTCAACATTGAAGGGAATGGAAAGTAAATATCCATGCCCATCCCAAACCATCACTTTTGATTAGGATTGACATAATCAAGCACAACTTCCTACCATTGCCCTATTTCAAATAGGGATTGTTCTAAAAAACTTTATGGTTCATCAATATATTATCGATGATGGGGCATCTTCATGTGTCGTGTCCTCCTATATTTGGAAATAATTTAATTCTCCCATGCTTATTCAATTAATGAATGAGTTCAAAACAGTTCATGGTAGACTTTGTCGCCCTTTAGGGATCTTACCTAATCTCCCAATCACATCAGGTGGCATGGTTGTTTTTATCAATGCCACTATCATGTTTGGCTCAATAGATCAAAACATCCTCTTTGCCTAGGATTACATTTATGCCATGAATTTTATGGTGTCTTGATTCTTTTGAGTTATGATATTCCCACATGAAGGTGTTTCATCACATTTTATCAACACTCCTACTGTGATCCTCCCTCCCATGCTTCTCAATATAGAATCTCACCTTCTATTTCTTAGGTTGAGTCCATGTACTATGTGTCCACTACCACTAATCATGCAATATCCACTCCCATTGTGAGCCCATGACTCTAGAACCACCTCCTCTCCCTTTCTGTGTGGAGGATGGGAAAATTCATTCACCATTGGAGGTATATTCACAAATTTTCTCCCCTAATATTAAAAGAATTCGTGACATCTCAATAACATCATCCCCTAAGGATGATGAGTTATTTGATGGCATTACCTCTTTAACTAATATTAGTGATAACCTCCACAAATGTTCTCCTATTATTGTTTGCAGGGTCCTAACCACTCAATTGGTGCACCCTCTCATTCTCACTGCTTTAGGAATAATTCCTCTAAGACATGACCATTCCTTATTAATGACAAATATTCCATGGTTATTGGTCATACCCCATTAGGAGGCATTGGAAAATAGTTTAAGATCTTAACACCTGATATGGATATCATGCAACCTATTGAGTTTGATACATTATTTCACATCATATTTTGTGGATGTGTAACATTAAAATACCTACTTTTCTACCTGTGGTCCATCATCCCTAGAATCTGACAATAACTCTACCCCTAGTTCTTATCTCATGAGAATGGGGGAAATCCCACTTCCCCCTAGGTCCCACCAGATCTAGACCTCAGTGCAACACCAACCCACATCGCACCCTTTGTGGGAGTTTTCATCCACCTTATTGTGTCTTATACTCCTAAACAGTGCCTTATTGCAACCCACGTGACCTAAATGGAATGATCCAATATGGTAGCTTCATTGTTTCATGTGGTGAGGCCCCTTTGACGTTGGTTTCTTTGGTTACCACCCTTGATGGTGACATTGGCTCCTTTAACGAGTGCCTATTATGGGCACTTGGAGTCCCATTGCTTCCTTTAGGGAGTGCCCTTTCTAGGAATTCATCATTCCCTAGCCTCCTATAAGGGGCACCACACATTTCTTTTAAGGGTCATTCTTCCCCCACATTCCTTGATATGTCTCCTCCTCCCATGAACCTCAAAATTTAAAATTATGGAAACTTTCTCTATATTTATTTAGCTACTAGGACAATATATTCAATTGCATATTCATCATCTCTTGGTGTCAACATATGTCCTTCCTTTAAGGACCAACTCCACATGTTACCTACCCATAAATTCATATAGCTTGTGCCCCTATTTTCTAGTGGCACTTAGCTTTGGTGTCACACACTAGTGACATATTTCACGCCACCACACTTACAATTTGTGACCACTTTAACTAATCATTCCATCAAAATATGTGTGTATACTTAATACTCCTATTATTGATTCAATTTACATTAATCAAGTGCTTTTATCATTAGTGTTTTCACTTATAGTATCCAGTTTCTTGTGTGCAATTCCCTTCAGGGTATCATAAATGCACCTACAGGGGCATTATCTTACCTCTTTAGGCATGTACTTCTTCACATCGACATGTTAGGAAATTTCTCTATGCTCTTTGCATTAACCAATATACACCCCTTGAGTCATACTTAAGGTATATTTTCCTCACTATGTTAGTTGGTAGTTCTCACCTCCCTAGGTTGCCTAATTTATATCACCCCTAACATTTTTGGCATACTATTTTATCCTCTAGGATGGGAGTCTAATAGTTTTCATCTTAGAGATTGAACCTCATACTTATTTCTCATTATTATGCTACCAGAACTCGTTCGACTCCAACTTGCTATAATTTGGTGATTGGTTCTAGTGAATCCCATCCCATATTATCATTTGGCCTCTAATCCCCACATAATTAGTAAACCAGTTGCATTAGAACCCTATTTTCACTTACTCCCATGGAGAACAACTAATGCCTCCTCCCCACCCGCTCATAAATCTATGTTCAACTCTCACCCCATTTAGTGAACCATTTCATCACTACGGGCACTTGTCTTTATGTTTGTACATTCAACCCTGATATTTGTTTCAGTCACTAAACAAGTGTACAAACTATTATTTCAAAGGAAACCCATCCCACCATTTCCATGCCTGTACCATTTATTTTTCCTAATGACAGTCCTTTCCATCCCTTGGTTAGATCATCTACATTAAATCATATGTTTTTGCTTGGAAACCTCTACTTGATACCTTCTATGCATACCAATAACTCTTTCCATGATCCCTAATTTCCATTCTCCTTGCAACCCCCCCATCCTCAGTACTAAAATTTCCAAGTACATTACTACATCTGGTTGTTCTCCTAACACCAGATTACCTTTTGTCCAATTGAGTTTTGACTACTTCCATCTATCAAGAATCACTTATGTTTTGCCCAAGGGAAGTCTTAAGTTTCCTCGTATCTCTTTTGACCTCATATATCATGATGTGCATATTTAATCCTTTAAAATTTAATATCTAATGCCTCCTCAATTGATTTTCGAAGGGACCTCTTGATCTGAAAATGGAATGTACTTGTTTAAGGGTGCAAGGTATACATTTTCCATAATTTCAAATGTGAGTTGTACACTCCAAGTGACATCTGAAAATGTGAAAACTTCTTATTTCTTATACAGAGATAGACTGTAGGGGCATTCACCAGACATGTCACCTCTAAAGAGAGGACGAGTTCTAGAGGCTACCTGGCCCTCTACAGGCTCTGCCTAAAGAAATAACGAAGTAAACACTTAGAAGTCATTGACATACACATACTTGAAGTTTGATGTCTTGCAGAATAAGACAAATAACTTTTTGCAGCTGAATAGGTGATTACGTGTGTATGCAAGTTATGTATATTTGTTGTTTTACACTTTATATCAGTTTTGTTTAGCATGTCACCTTCAGCAAATAAAGACATCAAAATGATAAAGTAGTTCACCCCTTCTGGGCTACATCTGTTGGACCAAGCCTCTCAAACTAGGCTTGTCCTCTTGTATTAAAAATGCTACAAAGGTTAATACAAGAATATTAGTGTCTCGAAAGAAAGATTTGACTGTAAATACATAATCAAAAGATAGGAATTAGCTAAATATGCTCTTTCCCAAGCACTAAACAGTGAAATTGTACCTCATACAATACTTTCCCCAGTTGGCCCTAGTGGCCCTTTAGACTTGAATGGAGAATTTCGAAGTGAGGATGACCTCAATTTATTCTCAAACCTCTTCCATTAGACTCAGAAGGTCGAAAATAATAGACATAGGCTTTTGAATCACCAAAAAAGGATGAATATAGTCCCCAAACAGCTCAAGCACTGAAATGGACCTGGTGGCCCTAAAAGTTTCTCTAAAGCTAAATAGTGAGAAGAATGCCTCAATAGGAAAAATTATCTGTAGAAATGGTTTTAGAATGCTGAAAACCTTCAGGAATGTCCTTCACTCCACATTCAATGGCTGCACAATTCCCAATGCAGCTCCCAAACTGATTTGGCCTTGGTGGCTCTTGGAACTTCCACGAAGCAAAAACACCTACAAACGACCTCAGATGGCTGTGAAACCTATTCCAATGGCTTCAGAAGGTCGAAGATCCCCAAAATCAAAAACAAAATCGTCCAAAAAGGACTTTCCTAGCCAAAGTTATGGCTCATTAAAGTTTCTCAAGTCTGCCCCTGGAAAAACTCCAGTTAAAACTGGCTAACTGCCAGATAAGGCTGCTAAATTTGGAAATTCCACCATTTTTGCAGCACTCTGCCATATCCTCCGCCAAATCCTAACCTGACCACTGGATTTAACTATTTTTCTTTAATGCGCATGTGAACGCATTTATACAATTCGCAGTTTTCCTCGGATTACGCGCTGAACTAGTGGTTATATGTTATTGCACCTGGTTATGGGCGGAAGGTCACATTGTATGGGGGGCTGGCCCCCTTCTTTTCCCACCCAAAATGAGCTTTAAACCTTAACTATACTTCATTGCACTCACATAACAAGAACCGTTGTTGTGATTCAACGGTAAAACATATGCCTTGTGCCGAGTAGGTTGCGGGTTCAAACCACAATACGACCAAAATTTTAAGCATGCCAACTTTTTTCGTACTTGGAGCCATGTGGCTACCTCTAGGCTTGCCACATGGTGGCACGCCATTGGTTGGCCCACAGAATATTTTTAAGAACATTCTTTTTTAATTTTTTTAATTTTTTTTTTAAATTCAAAAATTAAGTCATTGGACGATTTTGTTTTTGGCATAACGTCTGCAAATGGAGACCGTTATTCGAACCGTTTGCGGTGCCAAAATCAGGAATATGAGCTCTATCCAGTAGTTTAGGTTCAAACCAGTTCTAAGCATTTTCATTTTTTACCATTTTACGATACTTAGTCCTGAGCTCCTGATCACACCTCCCAAATGAGAAGGCTTTTGGTCCCCTAAAGCTTACTGAATCTCTAAATTGAACTGTACAACACTTGAGGAATATAAATATCCTTTTCCATTCAGCCTAAAGAGCATGCTGATGCCAAGATGTCCTGCCTTTCCAACTATCGTCATGGCAAATTTTCACTGCATAAGCCAAGTACTTGTCGAATCCCGACCAAGCCTGTTCGCCAGACAAACTGAAAATTTGCAGAAACCAGCAATGGTACTTGCTGATATATGAGCTGAAATATTCCTCTAAACATGTGGGCTTGCCAACTGTCACAATGCCCATCCATGGCACCTCCGCTCCAAAAGAAGAGCTGCCTCTCAAATGAGAAGGCTTTTACAAAGATGAAACACTTCATCATTTCTCCTCTTTACAATATTGGAGATCAAATTAACTTTTTCAAAGTCAATATTACATTACATGCATGGTTAAAAATAAAGTAATCAACCCTTCAAGTTAATCACACATAGATGTTTAAAATACAAGGAAATCATCATGATCGCTATGCTCATGCATATCATTCTCATGGATGCAGTTTATCTTTCAACCTTCTCTTAAGTACAATCAAAAGTAAAATATCCTCGATCACATGTACATGTACTTTCAAAGATGAAATGAATATAACTTTCGTTGCGATAGAGTGAGTCTCATACTCAGCTTTTCCATCCTGCAACTTGCATTCCCTTAACAAAGAAATGCATTCAATCAAAAGACATGCAAATTTATTTGGATAAGAATTCTGACCATTTCTTACCAATCTATTTCAAAGGCGCTTCCTTTAACTGCACATCGAAATCAACATGTGTATCATCCTCACACATATAAATGATGGAAACTTCCTTCCCATTCTTGCCATACTCTTTCTCCAATTTCTTCAACTTTCGTGGAAGCACTGTTGGATTCAGAGTCCAACACCTTTCAACGCTATGTCCTTGCTTATTGAAATAAGTAGAACACATGTTCATCTTCTTGATAGCATGATTTGCATTGTTCAATGGAACTTTGGCTTATTGCCTCCTTTCCTTAAAAAGTTTCTTGTATGTTGCCATTCTTTTCCAACATCTAGAAACATTATGGTTAACCAAACCACAAAAAGAACATGCAATTCTTTTCCAGTGCTTGTGTGGAAATTTTCCATGCTTTACATGATCAACGAAAGTGTGATGGAAATCAGATTTATACCTTTTTCTTTCACCTTCATTACCTTCATAAGGAGTTGAATCGAAAGAATAAGAAGCTCCCTTTGGAATTCTATCAATCCCATCAATGGTTTTAGAGCTTTCACCACATCCTGGTTCAAGTGCATGCTTATGCACAACCTTGAGATAAAGAACCTGAAATGAAACTCCTTCTATGAACTATTTCAATTTCCTTCATGGCTGCTTTGGAACTTTCTCCATAAGATTGTTCATAGCCAAGACCCAAATTCTTATGCCTTACCTCAACCATTATTGGCTCAACTATACCTTGCGCATGTTTTCCCAATCCTTTTCCTTCATATCCCATTTTGGACATCAACTTGGACCCTATGCCTCTGGTATGTTTCTCAAAAGAATCTACATAAACATTCTTATAAGAATTTGAAGACAAACTAGAATTGTTTACCTCTTCTTCAAGTTGATATTTGGCTAAGGCTTCTTTGGCAACAAGGAGTTGTGTCTCCAACTCATGCATCCTTCCAAGATTCATGTTTTCAATATGATGTCAGCCTTCCATTTCCTGCAAGTGGTCAGAAAGCAACTGCTTCTCTTCCCTCATGGAATTCAATTCCTCTTGAAGTATAGAGCTCTGCCTTTCATCCTCATACATTTCTCTCACCATATTCATCATGATGAAAAATTCTTGCTTCAAGCCTTCATCAAGGAATCTTGTGAAGGAGGATGATTTTGAGAACTCACTTATGGAAGTTGTCATTATAAAAATGAACAAAAGAGCTTCAACAAAATTCAGAATCTATTAACAAATTCCTAAATCAGATGATTGCAGAGTCTAACTCTTATGCAAACAACCTATTTTGCATCAAACTTCTTGTGCTTCACGGATTGTCTTGAGGTACTTTGCGTAAGGAAAATATCTGCTATTCCTTTTTGTCTTCTCCAAGACTTAGCTATTCAATGACTAGCCCCAATCTTCTGCAAACTCAAACAACAAGTAATTTGCAGAATAGTAAAGCAGTGAATTTTCAACACTGTTTAAGATACCTTTCAAGCTACACAATCAAGCCAGTGATGTCAGTCAAGCAAACCTAGCACTCTCATACCATCTGATCTGAAAATGGAATGTACTTGTTTAAGGGTGCAAGGTATCCATTTTCCATAATTTCAAATGTGAGCTATACACTCCAAGTGACCTCTCAAAATGTGAAAACTTCTTATTTCTTATACAGAGATAGACTGTAGGGGCATTCACCGGACATGTCACCTCTAAAGAGAGGATGAGTTCCAGAGGCTAGGTGGCCCTCTATAGGCTCTGCCTAAAGAAATAATGAAGTAAACAATTAGAAGTCATTGACATACACATACTTGAAGTTTGATGTCTTGTGGAATAATACAAATAACTTTTTGCAGTTGAATAGGTGATTACGTGTGTATGCAAGTTATCCATATTTATTGTTTTACACTTTATATCAGTTTTGTTTAGCATGTCATCTTCAGCAAATAAAGACATCAAAATGATAAACGAGTTCACCCCTTCTGGGCTACATCTGCTGGACCAAGCCTCTCAAACTAAGCTTGTCCTCTTGTATTAAAAATGCTACAAAGGCTAATACAAGAATATTAGTGTCTTGAAAGACAGATCTCACTGTTAATATAGAATCAGAAGATAGGAATTAGCTAAACATGCTCTTTCCGAAGCACTAAACAGTGAAATTGTACCTCATACAATACTTTCCCCAATTAGCCCTAGTGGCCTTTAGAATTGCATGGAGAATTTCGAGGTGAATATGACCTCAATTGATTATGAAACCTCTGCCATTAGACTCAGAAGGTCGAAAATAACAGACATAGGCTTTTGAGTCACCAAAAATGGATGAATATAGCCCCCAAACAGCTCAAGCACTGAAATGGCCCTAGTGGCCCTAAAAGCTTCCCTGAAGCTAAATAGTGAGAAGAATGTCTCAACAGGAAAAATGAGCTCTAGAAATGGATTCAGAATGTTGAAAACCTTTAGGAATGTCCTTCGCTCCACATTCAATGGCTGCACAATTCCCAATGTAGCTCCCAAACTAATTTTGCCTTGGTGGTTCCTGGAACTTCCATGAAGCAAAAACACCTGCAAACGACCTCAGATGGCTGTGAAACCTATTCCAATGGTTTCAGAAGGTCGAAGAGCCCCAAAATAAAAATAAAAGTTTGTCCAGAAAGGACTTTCTTAGCCAAAGTTATGGCTCAAAAATATTTCTCTAGTCTGCCCCTAGAAAAACTCCAATTTAAACTGTCTAACCGTGAGATAACCCCGCTAAATTTGGAAATTCCACCATTTTTGGAGTGCTCTTCCATATCCTACGCCAAATCCTGACCTGACCACCTGATTTAACTTTTTGTCTTTAATGCGCATGTCAACGCATTTATACAACTCGTGGTTTTCCTTGGATTACGCGCTGAACTGGTGGTTATATGTTATGGCCCGTGGTTATGGGCGGAAGGTCACATGGTATGGGGGGCTAGCCCCCTTATTTTCCCATCCCAAATGATTTTTAAACCTTAACTATACTTCATTGCACTCACATAACAAGAACCGTTGTTGTGACTCAATGGTAAAACATATGCCTTATGCCGAGTAGGTTGCGGGTTCAAACCACAATACAACC
Organism: Pinus taeda; assembly: GCA_000404065.3. Classification (NCBI taxonomy): domain Eukaryota; kingdom Viridiplantae; phylum Streptophyta; class Pinopsida; order Pinales; family Pinaceae; genus Pinus; species Pinus taeda. Next base: position 36,252 of record APFE030450331.1, on the reverse strand, counting down.
AAAATTTTAAGCATGCCAACTTTGTCCATACTCAGAGCCACATGGTTGCCTCTAGGTTTGCCACGTGATGGCCTGCCATTGGTCACCCCACAAAATATTTTTAAGAATGTTCTTTTTTTAATTTTTTTTTTTGAAAAAAAATAAAAAATTAAGAGTCATTGGGCGATTTTGTTTTTGGCATAACTTCCGCAAATGGAGACCGTTTTTTGAACCGTTTGTGGCGCCGAAAAAAGGAATATTCTCTTTATCCAGTCATTTAGGTTAAAACCAGTTTTTAACACTTTCATTTTTGACCATTTTACGACACTTAGTCGTGAGGCCCTAATCACCTCTTCCCTTCGTGGCCATGGCTTCATTCATGTTTATCTCAGCTTGTGCATTTTAGGAATGTAGTGGTATCTTAGTTCTCATTCTCCATTAGCACAATGAACCTCAAAAAAATTAGAGAGAGTCATCATCATGTTTGTTGGACCTATTGTTATTCAACATCAACACATTATCACATTAGGGTGGGTCTTACCTCATGATGGTTGCAATTTCCAATTTTAATGGCTGACCTTTGAGCTTGATAGTCCTTTCACAGCCATGAAGCATGACCACCTATGGCCGTGTCAAGTTCTAGGAACATGTACTTATAAACAAAATATTTTGTTTTCATCAATGACCCTAAGGAAAATGCATATTTCTACTTCATAGTGCACCAGTTATCGTTCCTTTAGGCATCTCAAACAGATCCTCCAACATTTTAGCTCTAATTACAATATTTTTTGAGCATGATCATGAGCATGTGACATTCCTCCCATGGTTGTATATTGTACATAACTCTTCTAGGAATTTGTGTTTTGCAAGTGGTTCCTTCTCCTTCCTCTACAGGACGGCCTTCTCTCCCTGGTCTATTTCCCTCTCTCTAACACATTATTACTCAATCAATACTAAGTCAAGAATTTTACAAAATTGGGTTTTTTTCCATCCATGCAAACTCATAGTGAGGCTATGGGTCAACATTTGGTAAGAGAAGAAAAGTAGTGGTATATTGCTTGAATTCTACTAAGAGTTCTTCTAAGTCTCAAGCAATGCATGTATTGGCATGCCACTGAGCAAGCTTTTCAAAATTAAAGAAGCCTATGGATTTCATCTAAAGGCCACCAAATCCTTTGTTCTTTACTAATTAAATGAAGACTTTCCTTCCTATTTCGTTTTCATATGGTTTTGGGTACTTTCATGTTGATTAATTCATTCTCAATTGTGCAAGCCATATTTTGTTTTTACCAATTCTAACCATCTCTGTCATATTGTGTTGATGCAACTACTTCTACAACAAGTGGTATTTTTCTCAACCACCAAAAAATGGTCACAAGAAAAACATATTGAGAAGGTGCTCGATAGGTTCAATATGAAAGAAGTGAAGCCAATGGACACACCTCTTACATCCCACTTCAAATCGAATGCTAATTTGTCACCTTGTCATGACAAGGAGAAGGACTAAATGAGTAAGTTTCTCATGCTTTCGTAGCCAACAACTTGATTTATGACATGGTATGTATTCCACAAAATATTTCACATTTAATGGGAGTAGCGAACAAGTTCCTTGAAATTCGACCAAATCAACATTGGCAAGCGGTAAAGTGAATTTTGAGATATCTTAAGGGTACTAGTCATTATTATTTATGTTACGGTAATAATGATGATGTGCTTGAAGGTTATATAGATGAAAATATGGTTGGAATTGTGGACACTAGAAAGTCCACCATTGGTTGTTTATGTGCTTTTGCAGGTGTAGCAATGTCTTAGGTGTCTATAATTCAAAAAGTAGTGGCCCTCTCTACAATAGAGTCATAGTGCATAGCTTCAATGGAAACTTGAAAGTACATGTTGTGGATGTAATGATTCATAGTAGAGCTGAGAATAAGACAAGATAAATCTGTACTACATTGTGACAATCAAAATACCATTCATTTAGGAAAAGATCCACCATAACATCCTAAGACGAAGCACATTGATGTTAGATATCATTGGATTTTCCAAGTGTTAGATGATGGGTTGCTACAGTTAGAGAAAATTGTCTTAAGATAATATGTTCACAAAAATTTTGCGAAGGTATAAACAAACATGATGAGAGATGTTTTAGGATTGGATTAGTAGCATGGAGATAGAAGGACTATTCTCTCAATTTTTTATTTGGTCTCAAGTAAGAAATTTTTATATGTGAGAATAAATCAATCAAATAAATAATTATAGAGTAGTCTAAAGAGGTGATGTTTTTGCCCCAAAAAAATAGAAAATTCGACATGATTTTGACGAAATCATGCAAATTTTTTTGGAAATCCAAATTACAACTATCAAGCCTTATAATTTTGGGTGCCCCAAGGGTTCATGATGGTGTTGACTCCATTTCCAACATTAAAAAAATAATTCAAACAGTCTGATGGTCAGATTTCTTGAAGAAAAAAAATAATCGGAATTTGACAAGAAATTTGTTGTCTAGGGAAAATCATCTCCTCGTTAGACAATGCCAATAAGTATAATATTTTGTTGACTTCTTCATGCTTATGGAATGTTACAGAGGTGTCAAATTAGTCGTGTTTTTGGGAATTTGGTATTGCATGAAATAAACCTTTGGGCACATGGTATTACATGAAATAAACCCTATATATAAGCTATTAGTCCTCATTTATAATGGGCGAGAAATGAGTGGGTGATTTAATTCATGGATAGTTGAGCTTAATATTGTGTATTTAATTTTGCTAATTAAGCATATAAATACGTAGGAGTCCTCATTTGTAATGGTTGAAGAGTGGGTGAGGAGACTAATGAAAATTAACATTCAACTTATGTATCTAATTTTACTAATAAATTAAAGTTAGTAATCCTTTCCATATAGTTTTTTCCATTACTAAATTTCCCATGTAAATTTTAATATGTCGTTGTTGTTTATTGAATTTTATTTTGTTCACTTATATTTTTAAACAAAAGTTATCAAAAATATATTTGTTAACTCTGAAATTATTTAAAAACTATAAAAATATATTTTTTGGCCCTTAAATTTTACGAGTCCCAACCTCGGCAAGGAGTATAGCACTCGCCTTGCAATCAAAGTTTGTTGGATTTCGAATATTTTGCCTAATTTTTTGCAATTTTAACCAAAGTTTCACGGAAATGTTGAATATTCCTATTTTTCTGTAAATTCAAAATAAATTTCGAATTTATGGAAATATTATGTGTAATTTTTCATTGGCTAAGGAACCTTGATGTGACATAATTCCCCTAGTGGAAGGATTTTTGTTTTTGGTATTTGTAAGTACTTGAAAAATAATTTCAAAAAAAAAGAAAGACTAATTTTGCAAGTGGCTAATATGTCAATGAGTGCTCAAACATTGACACTGTCGCTATTATGCTTGAAACCACTATTTCTCTACCCAATGATGCAGAAACTGACAGGGTTCTAGGTCCCTTACCTAGACAAGGGAGTGGGGTGGAGTGGGGTAGGGGGTGACTAAACAAGTCTCCATAACATTGATACATTGTGTAGAGTGCGAAGGAAGAAATGGAGGGCGGGGCGTTGAAAAAATATCGATAATATTCATACATTATGCGAAGTGTGGAGGAAGGTTTCTTCCTCCACATCTCTACACTCCACACAATGTATCAACATGTCCTATCAGTAGTGATAATTATTTTAAATCAATATTCAATCATGAAAATGGTTTCTTATTGAATTTCTATATTGATAAATTAGGTGTCTTCATTATGATTGTGCTTGACATTTATATTCATTAATTACAACTTTTCTAGTGGACATGATCAATCTTGTGGATGTAAACATTTTCAGTGCACTTAAATACAAAGATTCTCACTAAAGGGGATCCCTCACAGCTAAGTGGTGGGCTCCTTTTTTGTTCCAAACATTACCAAAATCAACCTCAGATATGTGCATTTCGGGCGGGGAAGAGTAGCCTATGAAGGTCCTACAAGAGGCGACATAGGAGCAATGCCAGGACTGGTCAATTTATTAATCTCACATTGTTATAAAATATGCATGGAGGGAATAGTGGTTACCATTTGTTTATGATTTGTTGCCATGCGATCGACAACACTCCTCCTTTTGCACGTTCCTATATTTGAAAATTTGATGGCCAATATAATTTCTTCAATGTAACAATTCAAAGTTATAAGCGATAAAATATGGGTTTTATGTGTTGGCTTCGACCTCTACAAAATTTCTCACATCAAATTTGCTTAGATGGGTTTGGCATTGAATTTTTTCTCTAAGACTTCATTATTCATGTATTTTAGATTGAGATTTTGTGTAAATCAGTTGTTATTTAGGAATTGACATGTTGGTATCTCCATCAATCTATTCTTATACACATTGCAATGAAACATCAAACAAAGTGGCTATGTTCCACAATTTATTATTATCGAAATCCATTTACAACATAAGTAACTTCGACTTTGTGTCAAACGAGGCCTTCTCAGATCTTATACCCAACCGAGATCTCCTGCCTGCACCTCGCATCCATCTGTAGCTCTAAGAAAATGCGAGTTCTATTCTGTTTTATTTCAGATACCCTTGCCACCTTTTTATAGTGGTTGGTGCTCTAAAAATGAGCTTATGTGCATCCATGAATCGACGTGTCTATTTCCCAAGCTGACATGACTTTCATTTATCCATTTAATTCTATTTTCGAGCCGACATTGTGATCTCTTCATTTTTTTCCTTGCAGACTTCGGTGTGCTTGCATTTGAAGGATGGTTCTTGGTCTTGGAGTGTTGTGCCACATTATTGAAGAATTGTATGCATTTACATAAGCTTCATAAAGAGATTTTACATACGACATGACTCATAATAATAAAATTCTAAAGACATTAGGAAGAAATTTTTCACTTAGTGATACTTCTTGCTCATGAAACACATGTAGCAAGGCATAAAAAAATAATTTATTTTCTTTATTACATCGTTTAAAAATATCAAGTCGTTATGAAGACCAAACCTAGTTACATTTTCTTCAACACTCCCTCTTAACTACGGAGGTATTCATAGTGGTACTTGGTCATTCTCAATTTTAAGAATTTCTCATAAGAAGAATCGAATTTGTAATCCATCTGTTATAGAATCATTTGAACCAACATTGTTTCCATATAGCAAGGCCTTGACTAGCAGCTCAATCTTTTACTTAGATCAGAGCACAATGTTGGTGAGTCCAGTGAATGATAGACACATATCATCATTGTCTGTCTTAGGGTCATACCCACCCGGGTGTTCTCCAAGTATGCCTTACTAGGACTATTCTCATCTTGGGTTCCCAACCCTCAAGAATATCGATCCTCTTGCCTACTCTTGTATTCTATGTCCTACCACATCCTCAAAAAGTGTTGGATGCTAGAAGATTACAAAGTCCTCCATTCTTTCTTCCAAACTAAAGACAAGAATGTTGTGTCTCTGTCCCTCTTACCCAAGGATGACTTCTAAGTATATCTTTACTCAGAAACTTGCTCGAGATCCTTTACTCATAGGAACCTCCTAGAGATCCCTCTTACCTAGGAACTCTATCATCAGTGCTTTATAGGGTATTCTAGTTGACTGATGAAGCAAGACTTTGATGTCATCAATTTCTTCACATGTAGGGTTCATCCATCCATCACTTTCATCTGTCAAGTCATTCCTTATTTCCCATAAAGTATCCTCATTGGATTTACATATGGGGCTTCCTTCATAAGGCCATCGATATTCACCTTTCCCTTAATAGTGATTTCTCTATATCATGAGGTACAGAGTTGAGACATCCTTCACAACTCTTCTTACCATGGCGCTACACACATACCCAAACTTTTCCAGGAGGTCAAATACCAAAAAAGAACACACATTACCTTTTGGTGATGGCCTTTTCCTAGTGACATCTTCTTGTAGGTATCAATCGTTGTGCATACATGTTGACACATCTCCCAACATTATATGTTGTCAAGGGTATTCATATTTTCATACTTCCATCAGAGTCTTCACATCATTCTGGGAGATTTCCTGGTCAAATTTTCTTGATCTTCTGGATGTTTATTGACTTCATCATGGTTGCATAATTCATGGTCTCTTCCATCGTCATGTCTTTTATTCCTAGGAGCTCTCAGAGTTCTTCAATTGTAGTCAACTACCTCATATCTCATATGAGGACATATTATGTTGCTTTCATCTAGTTTGACTTATGTCTTTCTACATCATTGGAGAGGAGGAGATCCTTTTCATTTTTTATCACGCTTGATCCATTTTACCTACAACCATATATCATGACATTATGATATCGAATCAAATACACATACAAGCGTACATACCTCATTTTCCCTTCAGGCTACTTTCAACAGCTTTCTGAATTGAATGAATCTTCAATCCCTTGATCTGCTTCATCATGTCATTAGTACTTCATCTCATTATTTCCATAAGTTTGAATTCCTAATGAAGCACTTGCTGCCTTCCCAGACTTAGGGGATCCTTTGCTAATATTTTTTTATTTTTTTTATCAGAGACTCTTCAAGATCTATCACCATCTGGAAAATGTTTCCTTTTTTCCTGGATGACTTCTTCCTTACTTTTAATGTGCAATGAGATTCCCAAGATCCATGTCCTTCCTATACAAGCTCTTGATTCCATGTTGTCGTCATGCATCTTCTTACCATGGTCATATATGCGAAGGATTTTGATCGGATCCTTTTGAGAGGGGCACCATCTCACTCATAATGGAGATCTATTATCCTTTCTTTAGCTTCCTCCACCCTTTCGGTGATATGAGCTCTTCTTTCATATTACTAATTTGTCTTATCAACCTTCCTTTACTTATCTGCACTTATTTGAGTCCTATCAACTTGTTTTTCTCCATCTGATATAGAGACCACAAACTATGGATTGCGGTAACTTTCTTGTCAATGGACGTTTGTTACCTTGCTTATCAATATCAATATAAATGATGTTTATTTTGTCATTAATTTTCCCAGATCGAGTAGCTGAGATATCATGAAGATATTTCTTCATTATTCTTTACTGGATTTCAAATAGTATGTCGTCTAGAATTTCATGCATTCTTCTTATGTCTCCTTTCTTGCTTTATAGAACCCTACGAGTTCTTATGACTTCAAAGGAGACTTTGATGTACTGAATTCTTTAAGGATAATGGCATTCCTTCTCATTCCATGCAAGACCCTTGATGACCCATTCAATACATATAGGTATTTTTGCAATCATGAAGTCATAAAACCAAACTTGATTGTAGAATGGAAATATACTTACTTGAGATGTGAAGATGTAATATTCACCTTGATCATGTAGTTTGTTGTTGAGGCATTGATGCTTCCTTTCACCGAGATCCTTCATAGGAAGATTTCCTTCTCTATCTTCAAGTTGAGTTCAAGTTGCCAAACATTTGAAACCCTTGCTGTTGTAGATTGATGTCTGATCTAGGGTTTGACCATTACTAGGTTTTGATTTTTCCATGTAGATCTTTCAATTTCTTTAATGTCTTATATAATATTGATTCTTGAATGTCTCTTTTTTGCCCTTACTTTGACTACTGAATCCATCCCTCTGATACCATGTTGAAAAATGGAGGGCATGCATAATTAAGTTGATTCTTCGTTACATGATAACAATTTGTGAAGTACTTAGACAATTAATCTTAGCTTGATGTTCCATTCATTATTAGTGTGTGTGTGTTTACTTCATCAAACTGTTTTCAAAACAAAAGAGACTATAACACAAATATTTGGCTTTGTGCCATAGCTAAAACCTCTCCCTCTTGGAGATAAAAACCCACGCAAAATTCTTCTAAGAGATTCCATTAACTAATACCAAGGCCATGACCCTTGATAGATTTTGCCTCTCCAAGACCAAGATCATCAATCCGTTCCTTCGTTCACTACTGAAGTCATCCTCATTACTGTTTCTATACTTACTGCTGCTGCAACTCCACTGAGATCATCATTGTTGCTCCTTTGCTAAGAACATCACTGCACACTTGCTGAGATCATTATCACATTGACTGTGATCATATCAAGAGTGTATTTTGAGACTTGTCACCTTTTCTTATTATGCCAAGAAAGTAATTCTTATCATTACTTCTCATTACATTTAAACTGTAACCATTTTTCATTTTCATTATGTTTCCTTCTCTTCATACCAAGACTCCTACAGAGATATCATGTGGATCTTCTTCACCATCAGTATGCTGAGACTGTGGCATAATTTAAGAAGTATGTGAAGATTTTGATATTGTTCCTTCTCATCAATCTAAGACTGTGATAAGAAATTAGGGCAACGCATGATCTTTAGTCGAGAGTGTAACTAATATATCATAGCACCAAAGTCAATGTGGTTATGTCAAGATTGTGTTACAATACTCTCCATGCTCCTGTAGGATTTGCGAAGTCATCACAGTTGTGTCGATAACATGTTACAAATGCAATATAGTGTGACTAAGATTGTTGACCTTGATACAAAGTAACATAGGGAAAACACACTGAGATCATAATTGCATGGAACTTGTTATACTTGTCAAGGAATAGCACTGTGACTTGAGGCTCTAAGTTTCCGATATTGTTCTTGCTCCTGTAGGGTTTTAGATATCTCACTGAGAGACAATGATCATTCTTTATGTTAGGAGGTACACCACCGAGGAGGAGTGGATTATCATCCTTCCTTGTTGTGATCATAATCGTATTTAAGTAGGCCTTCTAAGATCTTCTACCCAACTGAGATCTCCTTCCTGCACCTTGTATCGACGCGCAACTCTAAGAAAATGTGAGTTTGATTCCGATTTATTTCGAATAATATAGCCACATTTTTATAGTAGTTGGTGCTCTACAAATGAGACGAAGTGCATCCATGAATCAACATGTCTATTGCCCAAGCTGACATGAATGCATTTATTCATTTAACTCCATTTTCGAGCCAACATGGTGATCTCTTCATTGTTTTTCTTGCAGACTTCAGTGTGCTTGCATTTGAAGGAATGTTCTTGGTCTTGGAGGGTTTTTCCACATTGTTGAAGTCTTGTATGAATTTACATAAGCTTCTTAGAGAGATTTTATATATGAAATGACTCATAATAATAAAATTATAAAGACATCAAGAAGAAGTCTTTCACCTAGTGACACTTCTTGCCCATGAAACACATGTAGCAAGGCATACAAAAGTAATATATTTTCTTTATTACATCATTTACAAAGATCATGTCATTATGAAGACCGAACCTAGTTACATTTTATTCAACAAAGGTTACTATACAAAATACAACGAATAAGAATGACATGTGGGTTTATGACTAATCAATACACCTATTTCATGTTGATTCTATCGCATCCACACCAATATGGTAATTATTCAACATTGATACATTATGCATAGTGTGGAGGAAGAAAGCTTCCTCTACACCTTCGCACAATGAATCAATGTTATGGAGATTATCAAGGTTGTCATCTATCGCAGGCCCAGGTTAAGCTTCACCATAGTCAACAATTACAAATTATGCAAGAACTTTGAATAGTGTTGATGGTAATTGTATCTACAACAAAATAATTAAATGCTTCAGCATGTATTTTGTGGATGATAATTTTGATAGATTTCAGGCTTTTGGGGTTATTTTTTTGTAGAATGAGAGTTTAGATTATCCACAATAGTATTTGAAGTTTTTCGAAGTTTCAAATCCGAAAGAGGACCCATCATTAGGACAATGATAATTATGTCAACAGAAAAATAATTATGTACTTCTAAATCTACTTCTACTTTACGTTATCTAATGTCCACTAAACTCAAGTTTTGTGGTTCCACATATGAGTTGATTTACCCATTTGACGCACGTGAGTCTTCTAGAGTGCGCAGGAAGTTCATTGTGCATATTGCATAGTTGTACAAGAAGTTAATTGTGCATGTGTGTTGAGAAGTGGGGATAAATCACCATTCCTTGCACTTCCGTACTCGATCTTTGATTTTTCCTTGTTTGTGAATAAAAGGAAATGGAAGATTCATAAAATTGACAAACAATTCTAAGCACAAATTTAACTTGTTCAATGATATATCAAACCTTTTTATTATTCAATTTGTGTTCAAGCATATCAATGCCATAAATGTTAAACCATGATATTAATAATGATGCCACCAAATCATTGGGAAGTTAGGGTAAAGCACACCAAATAGCTTTAAAATTTAAGTCATCCAAGGAAGATCCAGCAAATTCCAAATGTTATGATCAAAGAAAAAGGATAGACTCGGGTCCACCCAAATTTCATGTGTCTAGCTTTGTATGTTTCCAATTCTTTTGTATGCAAAAATCACTTTAGAGTTTTGCTAAATTTTGGGATAGAAATAGAAGGGGGGAAATACTATTTTGTGAGAAAGGGGAGAAATTATTATTTTAATGGAATGATGACAAAAGAATATTTTATTAGAGAAGGAAGGAAAATTATTATTTTAATAGAGAATGGCTACAAATAATATTTTATTAGAGGATGGAGGAAAACTATTATTTTATTGGATATTGATGGAAAAATAATATTTTATTAATAAAGGAGGCAAATTATTATTTAATTCAAAATGGTGAGAAAAGTCTCCTACTGGAAATTGGGCCCCACCAATAAAATAATAGGGAAAAAGGAGAATCTACAAGCTAGAAGGAGGCTCAAGGGATAATTATAAATGGAGGATGCACTCAATTGCAAAGCATCCCATTCTATCATTTTCCACTTGACATTGAGAATAAACTCAAGTGAGTTTCAAGAGTTTCAGGCGAAACTCAATAGTTGATTTTTGTGGACTTCGAGGGCCACCCTACTTAGCTCTAAAGGGAAGATTATCTTAAATATTCTATTGGTGCTCATTTCGCTTGGCTATTGATTTTATTCGAATACTTGATCATAATTTGTGCCAGAGATTGGTTGCATCATAAATTTTCATTTTGTAGGTATATTCCTTCCTTAAGTAGTTGAGTTCAATTTTTCTTCCAAGGAGGTGAGGCACAAGATATAGGTGATGAACATGAGGACACTACCCTTATCCAAGCATCATAATTTCACACCTACATTTATCTTCATAAGTGGGATGAAAAGACAAAGTTTTAGAGGGTCAAATTTCTTATTTTGGGACCAAGGGAGTGCACATTAGAGAAGCACAAGTTTCACTTCTCTCAAGTCAAAGTTCCTTATTGTTTTGGAGCTAAAATTTAAAGGGAGGACATAACAAAGGTTTCTTGGTTCACATACTAGAAAGGTTATCACTATCAAGACGAGTTTCTCAAGGAAAAAGGAGATTTGAATATCCCCATTCCTACGATGCTTCAAAAAACTTATTTTATGGGTTGAATCCTTTGTTGGAAAAGGTCAGGTTCTCTTCGTATTATAACCATAATACTCCTATGTGTGATTCTTGGAAATATTCTACAAAAATGGGTCAATTTGATGAAGTATTCATCAACAACGTGGCAACTTGTTTCTTATTATGCAAAACTAATAATTCTAGGTAGGTTGTGGACTATTTCCAAGTTGAACATAGAAAATATCTAAGATCGGAATGAGTGGGTTGATTATTAAACACCCTTTCATATTTGTGTGAAGTTTCTCGCTCAGTCAACAGTGGTATTGTTACATCTGATGGAATTGGTAATTCTAGGTTACATGATTGGTCTAATCCTCAACTTTAACTAATTTTCTTGGAGGCTTCCCTTGTGGAAAGATCCCAGGTTTATCTATTCCATTACTACCTATGTATTGTATATTGAATATGTAATGAACTACAATTAAGAGAGTTATTCTAGTTTGTTCACATTATTGAAAAGTTATGTATCAACTATGTGTGAATTTCTAAGAATTAAATAAATCGGTTTGAATTCCTAGAATGTTTTATTTGGGAACATGTTGTTCTTTGTGTTTATCTTCTGAAGTTAAATTTGTAAGAGGCTACCTACAACATAGTATAACCAAACCGCTTGACAAAAGATATCACTAGACAACTTAATATAAACTCAAAGGATTTCCTCAAAATTATAAAGAATCATTAGACATGATATTATAGTGGTATCAGAGCTTAATATTAGCCAGTTGTCGACCTTAATCCTAGTGATGACAAGAAGAAGACTTCCAAGACCAGAATAAAGAGCTAAAAAATCATGGGATATGAAGAAAGGTTAAAATCAAATAACATGGAAGTAACCTGGAATGAGGTGATTACTATACAAAAAATGATGATTGATGTTGGGGAGCAGTTGATTCATACCATAATTTGGAACCAATACCCTTCTTAGTTATACAAAAAATCCACTATGCCTAAAATTATGGGTGATGCATCAAGATGGAAAGAGATGATAACAACTGATGTGGAGTTATTGACAACAAATTGGAAGGCATACCAATGATTGGGCCATGACATTCAGTTGTCTTTATCCTTTTAGGAGTTCTGTCAACTAAGAGGCATGTAAAAAAAATATGGGAATTCAGTGGAATTATGCAAGGATGATGAGGTGGATCAAGGCAGAATATGAAAAAGTAGTTGAAGGGGCCATGGTTGGTAAGGATACACATGAGGCACCCATTAACTCACATGATCATGAGGATAATCATCACTCAAATATAAACCATTAGGAATAAAAGCTTCCACCCTTGGAGACCCCTCTCAAGGCTCAAGAGATAGAGATGGTTAAGACGAGTGAGCATTCTTCTTTGGGACCATCCATCGATGAGGTACTGGTGGGTGCCAAATCATCTAGCATGGGCCCAAGTCTACCAGATGAGAGACACTAGAGGAGATTTGAGCACATAAAGGGGCACGAGATTGAATAGGAGCTTATGCATAATGATCTACCTATGGAGGGGTAGTTAGTGATTCATATTGAGCCCATGTCCGATGAGGATGTGCAATCATATTTGGGCCAACCATCAATAGGGAGTATACAGATGAACAGTCAAGCAACAGAGCTTCAGTACATTCAAAAAGTAGCTCTTTTCGGGTATATATAGATGAGGCTTGCAACACTAGGTTACATCTATGTGTAGGAGAGAGGAAGGCAAAGTTACCTAGACAAACCTCATACGTTGACCAAGATTTTGAGATGAGGTGACATGAGTTGTGTAGAGTGCAACATTCACAGGTTGGAGTTGTTGCACGTGAAGGTACACATGCAGTCGACTATGCCCTTGGGGTTAGATGACAAGAGATTTTGAGATGGTATCCAGTAGAGTGGGCTAGATTTATGGAGACGATTATAGTTGGGAGTGAAGCTCAACATGAGCTTCCAAACATTAGGGACACTAGAAGCCCAAGTTGGCATTGGGATCTAGGTGGGGCTTCCTACCATATAATTGAGACATGGGATGAGAATTGTTGGGATTCAGGTAGGATTTCCCACTACATCATGGATTTGGCTAGTGTGGGTATTAGTGATGTGATAGATCCAGTGACTAAGAATCCACACACTTTCGAATCTCCATCAACATTAGTGACATGTTGGGTTGATAGAAGAGTAGGCATAATCCACAAGCTGTTTGAGCATATTGGCTGATCATGGAGTCACGGGATGATTAGCACACTCTAACAATATTTTTTCAGAGGAGGTCGCATTGGCAGGCCATTGGACAGGGGATTGTATGGAGATGATGCTTTTGCATTGATGTTTTGGGCACATGAGCCACCGAGGATTGACACAACAACAATATTCCCCCCTATCATGCGTGGAGTTAGGCCACTTAGGTCTACGAGGGCAGATGAGGAGATATGACGTGTGTCATGGTGGGTTCCCTAGCATGGTAGGCAATGGACACTAATGGGATCTTGGAGGTGTACGATGGTGTGTCGCGATGTGTGGTCATGCCTTATGGAGTAGGAGTAGTGATTCACACCACTTGGAGTTTTCACATGGAGTGACGACTCCTTCAATACAAGAGGGATGCTAACTAGTTTAGGATGACATGGTAGCTGGTAGTGGTATCTACTAGTGCAGAGAGGAGTCTAACTGGGTGCATTCATGTGCCACAAATCATGAAGATGCATGTTTTTATGAAAGCAAGCGCAGGGATGATTGGCCTTATATAGTGCTGTGTGACCCTGCCCATTAGGATTTTGGAGCATTACCTCTAGGGAGACCACCTAATAGAGATGATATGCCTGCCATTGAGTATAATTCAACAAGGATTAATGTGATGTCAGATGAGCATCACTTGATGATATCCATGGGGACTTGTGTGCCTATCTCACTTTCACATTATTTGCAGGCACAGAGGATCTAGATGTTATCCCTTTATGCCTTCATCACGAGAAGTGGGACACAAGTGGTTCACATGAGACAATTCGTTAGGACTCATAGTATCTGGGGAGAGAATTCTCAACGATGGAATTTGGTTAGGGTGTGAGCTGACAAGTATAAGCTTGGGGAGTGTGTGTTTTGCTGCAGAGGTAGTGTATGATCCACCTTGAGTTCACACTTAGGGAGGTTTCCATGAGGGAGATACATGGCATACTTTTGGTAGGACAACCTAAGTTGTTGTGTGAGCTTGAGGTATAGGGGATGGTAGACTTCGCCTACAGGAGACCATCCAAACTCCAGGCAGTGACTAGGTGCATCAACAAGAGTTGGGGCAACAAATTTCATTGTGTTGTTTAGTAGGTGCAAATCACTTTGGCATATATGGGAAAAATTCTTGATGCCTAGAGGCCATCTATCAAATACGCACAAGGGTTAGAGATGAGACATAGAGGGTCCCAATAATTAGTAGTAGGTCACAACAAACAATAAGGAGGTTTGGGATTTGTGGATATCTCGTATGGAAATGGGATCCAAGGATCCAATTGAATGACAGGACACTCCATTATGTGATGAGTAGGATCATGGGAGAGGTTGATCTATTTCACCTTGGGTGTGACACATGGGAGATTGTTGAGACCTCCATTGTATGGCGAAGCACATTTATCTTGTTGCTACTCAAGATTGAGATTAACAGTGGGTGGGTATACATTGACATCATGGAGATGCCTGGGTAGGATAAGGTTGACCTTTAAAGATATTCTTCCATCAGGTTCCAAGAGGGGAGGATATAGTCTAAGCATGATGGGAAGTCTCTCATAGTAAGAGTGCCATAGTGTCAGCATGGTGGCACCCTTGTGAGACTAGCATGAGATTCGGGTATAACATTATTTGGAGGTTTAGACACCCTCTGGGGTGAGCTAGCTTCTACAAGGGGAGATTATTTAGATCTTCCATCGGGTTTTAGTAATTCGTTGTTGACATAGGGACCATCACCAGTGTAGTAGGATGTTCAACAATGAGGAGCGGTTCAATGGCACTTTTGGAACCTTGGCATTGGATAGGCTAGCTTTTACAGGAGCAACATATTGCTTGAGGACAACCAATTTTTGGCAGAGAGGATTGTAATGTTCCCAATTTTTGTGCATGCAAAAATCACTGAAGGGTTTTGCTAGATTTTATGATAAAATTACAAGGGGGAAATAGTATTTTGTGAGAAAGAGGAGAAATTATTATTTTAGTGGAATGGCGGAAAAATAATATTTTATTAGAGGAAGGAAAATTATTATTTCAATAAATAATGGCTGCAAATAATTTTTTATTAGAGGATGGAGGAAAACTTCTATTTTATTGGAGATTACAGGAAAAATAATATTTTATTGATAAAGGAGGCAAATTATTATTTAATTCAAAATAGCGAAAAATGTTTCCTAGTGGAAATTGGGCCTCACCGATAAAATAATAGGGAAAAAGGAGAATCTAGAATATAAAAGGAGACTCAAGGGAAAATGATAAATGGAAGATGGACTTAGTTGCAAAGCATCCCATTCTATCATTTTCCACATGACATTGATAAGAAACTCAAGCGAATTTCAAGAGTTTCAAGCGAAACTCAATAGTTGATTTCAATGAACTATAGCATAGGAGGATGGGACAGTTATACCATAGGACTCTAATAATTATTAGAAGAACAATAACAGGAGTTTTAGAGTTGATTACCAAACGATATGATGTATGCAAGAGGGTGTGAACTAGGAAAGTATCCCAAACCGACATTTTCCAGAAGTAACAATAGTGCTAAGAGTGTTCTAGGATCGCTACAGTTATATATATCTACAGAGCCATGTCCATAAAATCTCTTAGTGGTGCCGAATACTTCATCACCTTCATTGATGACCATTTCATAAAGACTTGGATCTAGTTTCTAGAAACCAAGGATGAGGTTTTTGGTCGATTCGAAGAGTTCAAGGCTCTAGTTGATAATTTAATAGGAAAGAGGATATAGATATTGCACTCAAAAATTGGTGTAGAATAAATTGACAAGGACTTCACTGATTTTTATGGAAGAGAAGGAATTAGAAGAGAGTGGACAACTCCCTATAATCCAGAGCAGAATGAAGTAGCATAAAGGAATAACAAGACTATTGTTGAAGTAACCACGACAATGTTGTATGATCACGATATGCCCAAGTTTCTATGGGCAGTAGCATGAAACACGACTTTTTATGTCTAGAATAGGACTCCTCATAGGGCATTAGGTAATATTACTCTGGAAAGTGTCTTCACTAGTAAGAAGCCTAAGGTGAGTCATTTCAAGATATTTGAAAGTTTGGCATACTGCCATATACTTGAAGAAAAGAGGAAGAAATTGGAACAGACTCTGGAGAAAGGATATCTTGTGGGATATAGCAAGAATCCTAAGGCATACAGAGTTATCTTCCGCGGAATAGGAATATCGTAATTCAATGGGATATAAATTTCATGGAGGACATAGTTTTTAGGAAATCCCAATAAATGCCTTCCGAAGAGTAGTCAAAGGATGATCCATTGGTTTAGCCACTTCGACCAATAGAAACTAGCACTAGTATTTATCCTAAAGGAAAAAATCTAGAGGTATCACAACAGGTGGAGTCTCAAGAAGATGAGGAGCAGATAGATATACCCACTACCATTGGAAGAACGAGTTGAAAACTTTGACAAATACTACAAGATACAAAGGATTTCGTTGGTGCACCCAGGAACGAGAAAAGGGAGCGTAGACAACCAGATAGATACCAAGCCTTGGTTGCTTAGGTTGTATAACCCTCTAGTTTTCAAGAGGCCATTCAACATCAATTATGGGTAGATGCTATAGTGAAGGAATACAATTCCATAATGGTCAATGATGTCTGGGAAGTGGTACATCGGCCTTAAGATAGGTCAGCTGTAGGTTCGAGATGGATCTACAAAGTCAAGTATGTTGCATACGGCAGTGTGGAAAAATACAAAGCCAAGTTTGTGGCTAAGGGGTATGCACAGAAGGAAGGGATAAAATACGAAGAAACCTTTGCCCCAGTAGCTAGGTATAATTTTATTAGATCCGTGATATCCCTTGCAGCACAGATGGGGTGGGATATTCACTGGATGGACGTCAAGATAGCGTTATTGAATGAGGTGATAGAAGAATAAGTATACATTGAACAACGAGAGGGTTTTGAGACACATGAGAAGAAATATCATGTATTCAGGTTGAAGAAGGTCTTGTATGGACTTAAACATGCACCTAGAGCATGGTATGGTCAAATTGATGGTTACTTGCGATAGATGGGATTCGTCAAGAGTGAAACAGATCCTAACCTCTACTATCTAGTTGTAGAGAATGAGCCTCTAATCCAGGTGTTATATGTGGATGATATTTTTTTGACGGGCTCATCTAGACTCATCAAACATTACAAGAAAACCTAGCTACAGAATTCGACATGAAGGATTTGGGATGAATGCATTATTTCTTAGGGTTGGAAATTTGGGAGCAGAAGGGTGGGATTTTCCTTGGACAAGGGACCTACGCTACACAGATTATGAAAAGGTTCAGAATGAAAGACTAGAGACCTATGGCTACTCTAGTTATTACCAACTGGAAGAATATTGAAGCATCTGAAGATAAAGAAGTTGATCCCACCTTGTACAGGCAACTCATAGGGTTCTTGATGTATCTGGTCAATACCAGGCCAGAAATTTGCTACGCTGTCAACACCTTCAATAATTTCATTGTGGAACCAAAGAGGGTGCATTGGGTAGAAACCAAGAATGTTCTCAAATATATACAAGGAACATTCAAGCATGGACTAATGTACACCCAAGGAAATGACATCATGCTGAGTGGGTTCACTGACGGAGATTGGGCTAGAAGTTCAGTAGATAGGAAAAGTACCACTAGGTACTAGTTCAACATTGGATCGAGAATGACCTCCTAGTGTAGTAGGAAACAAAAATCTGTAGCTTTGAGCTCAGCTGAAGCTGAATATATGGCAACTTACATAACTTTGTGTGAAGCCATATGGATTTGGAAATTACTTGTGAATCTATACAAGAGAAGGATGGAAGTGACCAATATTTTGTATGATAATCAGAGTTGCATCAAGCTCTCTGAGAATCCATATTTTCATGATAAGTTGAAGCATATTGACATCAAGTGTCGCTTTATCAGAGACTGTGTTCAACAAGGGATCGTACAGTTGAGGTAAACCCCGACAGGAGAACAAGTGGCAGACATTCTCACCAAGGCTCTAGGAAGAACAAAGTTTGTTTATTTTGGGGAGAATATGGGGATGGTTAAGAATCTGTTTCAGTAGTAGAAGCAGATAGTATAGGGAGTTGCAGTGCAACAGTTAGTAGTGACACTGCTATGGGCAACATGGTGCAACATATTCAGAGGGAGCTACAGTATAGATGTAGCAGTGATAGTTGTAGTGCCATAGGAAATAGTACAGGGTACAAAAATGCAATAGATGAGTTGCAGCGCTCTAAGCATCAGCAACACAGAGGACAAATGACATGGATCAATGTGATGCTTCTATTGGGAGGCATTGTTAGAACACATTCATCACTAAGAGGGGGTGTTGATTTTGGGTAGCATCATATGTGATCTAGCTCCAAAATTTTGTGGGGAGGCTAAAATTCACAAGATCTCCAAGACCCAGAAATCATTTGGAGAAATTCCACCTCATGATGAGTTATTAAAATAATTAATAATTTTGATGGGGTTCCTTAGTCTAAAGTTAGGAAAATAACAATATTAATGGGTATTAAAAAATATATGGGTGAGAAGCTTCTAAGAGATGCAGATAAAATATATTTTAATCTTAGCCATTTATTAGCCATTTAATATTGATCATTGATTCATCAACATGAAAGGTATAAGAGAAGACTTGAGATTTATTTGGAGACACACCGGGAAAATACTCAGTAACCTGAGGGAAATCTATATTAAGGAGAAGAAGTTCGATTTCAGAGGGAGAGTAGCAGGGTGAAGGAAGAGGAGGGTATCAAAATCAATCAGAGATGGAGGAAGATGTGACGCATAGCATCTGAGAGATAGCATAGAGGGAAGATGAGTGAGGCAGGGCAGCTGGAGATGTAGTCCTCATGCAGGTCGACGCAGAAGTGGCACAGAGGAGGGTGGAGGGTCTCCAGGGTGTCATAACTTCTTCAGGAGGAGGAGAAAAATTGTCTCAGGTGTTTCTCTCAGAAGTGTCTTAGTATTCTGTATAATATTTATTTGTAAAGAGATTGTTGCTAAAGATTAATAAATACCCTCATCTACTGCATTGGCTTTTCCACATTGGGTTTTTCCAGGGACAATTGTCCGAAAATAACTATATTGATGTGATTGATTCTTGTGCTTGTATATCACTGTTATTTTTCTCTATGTTATTATGTGATAATTGCATTAGAATTTATTTTAATGTTTATTGAAGGGTTTTGTAAATAACTTATTGTGGAAAATAAGTTGGAGAAATAAATCAGTTATTGCAATAGAATTTTGTATTAGAAATTTTCACTAGAGCATCAAGGCATATGACGAAAGAAAGTGGAAAACTTCATATTCTATCAAATGAATTTATCATCTCATGTAGTTTAGTTAGGAGACAACAACAATTATGCAGTCAAAGGCCTTGTACCTACATCATTTGAAGCTCGAAAGTGGAGCAAAGATACACCTCAACAATATACTCTATGTCCTAGGTTTCAAAAAGAATTTAATTTCAATTTCTTGTTTAGAAGATAAATGATATAGGGTTGCATTTGTAGATAGTAAAGTTCTGGTTTGGGGAAAACATTCAAGTATTGATAAGGCAAAAGTTATTGGAGTTCATGAAGGAAGGATATATAGAGTTGTAACACCATTTCCTGAAGCCCTAGTTCACATGGAATCAACCATGTCAAACTATGACATAGAAAATATGGCCATATTCATTACAAGATAATACCCTCACTTAATGGTAAAGGACATCTCCAACATCAAGGAAGACCGTGAAGGAGTATGTAAGGGATGTGCTTTGGGAAAGAATATAAGGAAACTTTTACCAGTAGTGACACAAGGTCTAAGGAAATATTAGACCTCATTCATTCTTATGTGTGTAGGCTAATGTCTAACAAATATCTTGGAGGCCATATTAATTATGTCACTTTCATTTATGATCATTCTAGAAAGACATGGCTCTATCTTCTCAAGACAAAGGATGAAGTATTTGAAAATTTCAAGGAATTTAGATATGAAGTGAAGACCTTAATTGAAAGAAAGATAAAGACCTTGAGATCCGACAATGGTGGGGAATACACTTCAAAAGAACTAATTTCATATTGTAAAGAAGAAGGTATTAAGAGGGATCTCATTGTTCCCTACAATCCCAAGAAGAATGGAGTTACAGAAAGAAAAAAATAAAACAATTAAAGAATGTATACAAACTATGATATTTGATCAATATCTATCGAAGCTTTTATGGGGAGAAGCAACAATGACATCAATATATATACAAAATAGAAGTCCTCATAGAGTCCTTGAGAATATGACACCGGAAGAAGCATGCACATGGATGAAGCCATGAGTGGACCATCTCTGAATCTTCGGGTGTCCTCCATACATCCATGTTCCAAAAGACATGTGAAAGAGATTAGATTCTACAAGAATAAAAGGGATCTTCTTTGGTTACAATATTTCTTTAAAAGCATTTGTAATCTACATCAAGGAAGTTAGAAAAATTTAAGTTACCAAAGATGTTATATTTTATGAAAATCATGCTTACAAAAGATCCAAGGATATTCCAATCAAATCCAATGACGAAGATATATCAGTATTTGAAGAAGAAGAGCATCATGACAAGGCAACCGCAAACTAAGAAGAAGAAGAAGAAGGACAAAGTGAGACTATTCAACATGTAATCATTCTTGAAACAAAGCAGAGGCCAAATTGGTTGAAAGCTACACTTAAAGATGTTGAAGGACATGTAGCTCCTAAAGGAACTTTTAGAGAAAGAAAAATACGAAAGAGATATTTAGGATATGCAACATATACCATCCTAGATCCATCTAACTCTTGATCTATCATGCACCGAGAGGGATCAAATCCTTGGAGGTGAAAACCTTCTTTTTGGAGTGTAAAATTTTTGAGGAAAGGTTTGCACCTCGAGTGATTTGATCCCTCTAGGTGCATGATAATATCTAGAGATAGATGGATCTAGGTTGGTTCTAGTTGAGGGTAACAATGTCATATTCTTAGATTATCATTATTATGTATATGTTTGAGAAAAACTTAATACTTTGGAATTTACATTATGATTTATTTCCTTAACGTGACCATATAATTTTGTTCTTTCATTTATTCTATGTTGCTTTCCTTCCATGGTTTTTACATATGTGTTTGGATGTTTTGAGTGGTTTGTGTGTGTGCTATGAATATAATTCATATAAAAATAATAAATGTAAATATCAAAATAATAATAATAATAAATAAATAATAAATAATTAACTAATAATTAGTTAGTTATTAATGAAGAGGCATGTCTCTAAAGACATAACCATTCACAAAAATGTACTTGCCTGGGTATATATACAATATCCTTAGTTGAAATCGCATATCAATTCAAAATACATTATTTAATATACAATTATGTGTCTTACAATGGACAATTACGTCTTTGAATTATTTTTAATATTTTCGTTGCGTATACAACTTTTGGTCATTACATTGGTATCAAAGCCATGCAAGCCTTTGGGCATTATCCATTGCACAACCTACCATTAAGTTTAAGTCCAGAAATCATGGAATGAAGTGATATCATAAATCTAAACAGTTAAAGTATATTGGAGAAGCATTAAATCAACTAAAACAAATAAAAATATCATTTTCAGAATCAACAAAACATCTTGAATGATATCAACATGTCTAACAGAAGAGTACATTGACATGAAAGAGACTAATGATGAAGAATTCTCTAACCAAGGAAATGATGTTGTACGTGTTGATTTAGGAACTCCTCAGAGTGACATAGATGAGTTTGGATCTGAAAATATGAAGTGTGAGAAGGAACGAAAGCTCAGGCTTCAATTTCACTTTGATGCAAAAAACAACTTACTCAAGGAGGTGAAGTTTGATTCAGTCGTTGTATTTGGGAATTCTTATGGTTCTAAAAATACCAATGGCTTGTTCAATGACATTTCTATATTTGTTGATGTATTCACCATACCTTTGAATTAGAAGGTACATAATTATTTGATATAATATGGAGGAGGATTTCATAATTACTTTTCCATAGATCGGGTTACAAACATTATTTGTAGTAATATTCCTCACAATAAGATAAAAAATTTAAGGTCTTTCAGCAGGGGACAACTAGTTACAAAACCACAACGAATAGTTGATAGTATTGCTGCCAAATTTTTTCACCTATGGAAACCTACCAACTTGAACGTCTTGCAAATGATTGTCCATAACAACAAAGGTTTTATGCTTTGTTTACTATCAAGTCTAATCCTCTCCTTGATGGTGATATGGCGATGGAAAACATGCCTGCTTCCATATGCTGCAATCAAGGGCCCTCATTGAATGGGTTTGAGGAAATGACTGAAAGAAAAAAGAATTATGACTGCATGCCACAGGCACACTTCTTTCAAGAAAACTAAAGTGCATTATTTGGTGCACAAGAGATGCATGGTCATGAAGAAAAGTGCATTGAACAAATTTCCCAAATGTTAAATAGTGCACACCAAATTCCTCGTTCATTGAATTTGAAGGAAGAGTGCCATCTAACTGATCACAAGGATGTATGCAGTGAGAATGAAGATGATCTTAAAGACGAATATGTCTTCGATTATGATAATGGTAAAGATAATTGTGATGGTTATTTTTAGCAAAAACCAACAAGGCCGCCTACAGTAACAAGATCAATATTTCCAATTTCATGAAAAAGACCCCTACCAACCATGAATTTTAGAAGTGCAATTACAAAGTTTCGCACTCTAAGAGGTTCATGTTAGTCCTTACATTGGATGAAGACATGTAATTTTGAGTTTCCATTACCTCAATATCTTGATGATCACAAGAACAACATGGGTCACACTTTTATGGAAATTATAACAAATGGCTCAGCTAAACTAAGTGATTTGCATCCACATATTCCAAATATTAAGGGATTTTAGTATATGTAAAGCTAACACTCCTAAGTACCCATGATGTAGAGTATGAGAAAATTCATTTGGAGGGTTAAATGGTAGCTCCTAAGAATATCATAAAATGTTTATATTCTGGTTCAGTTTTAAGTGGATCTGGTTCTAACTGTTTGCCACATGAAGGCGTAAGTGGAAAATTTACGCCAAATTTAATAAAAAAATTAGTAAGTTCTAATTGGAAGGTCTAAATTGAATCAATAGAGTCTCTTAACAAAATTCTTGAAGAATCAAATAAATACATTCAACCTATAGGAACAACCAATTTGAAAATTGTGGGCGAATTAGGGCATGACAAAGTTCAACTATTTATAAGGTTTGTCATGATGTTAGCCTAGTGGATGTTACACCAGACAACCCCTCTTGCAGAAAAGAGTGATATCCCTATATCCTAAATGGAAAATACAAACAATAATGAAAAATTAACTAACTCTTTCCCTAAGTTGAACTTAAACAAATTACAAGCAGTCTAACTGAAAGATAGACCTCTTACCGGTTTCACAAAATGCTTGATGAAGATCCCTGGTTGTGACTTGATGCATCACTTCAATGTTTAGTAGAACCTACAAATATAAACCATTAAAAGTATCAAAAGCACATGTGATGTAGTAATTCAAACAACTTAGCCTAATTATCAAGGAAATTAGGGATTGAACTTGCCTTAATGAACATAATAACCAATTGAAAACTATTCATCATTCATAAAAGACAAAAATCAATGGGAGAAAGGGCCCATTTGTATTAATTATAAGATAATAGGAGCATTTCAACCTTTTCCTTGATGCTGTGAGGTCCCTCCCAAATGCCTTCAGTCTCCTCCTTAGATAACAAACTCCCTAATCTCAAACTAGCAGCATAAGTTTGTATTCTATGAATTCTGACCTCCTTCATCCCTCAACACTCTAGTCCATTTATAAATGAAAGAAGGGTAAGTTTCAGATCCCTAAGAAAACAATGAACCTATATTATTGAAGGATTAGGTTACCATGAGAAAAGGGATGGAGATGCATCTTATGAGGGTTATAGTTCGAATAGTCATCACGTGGAAGCTTTCAGTTGGGAAATATTCGACCAACTAGTTTTCTAGAATGTACTTTTTATTTTTACTTTCTAGAATTCACCTGCGCAAGTTTATAGTTGCATATAGAGCGTAGCTCTGTGCTATTCTCAGAGTAAATTTTAGTGCATGAGCGAGAAACACTAAAGAAATCAGCGCAAGTGGAACTTAACAAGGTGTGAGAGCTATTTGACCAAAATTTCTCATGGACTTTAACATATTTTGGGTTGTTGGACTTATAAGGGAGATAGTTTCAACATGTTCACGGATGGTAATAATATCCATAAATTGATCTAGTGTCATGAAGACAAATTGATGTGTAATATATTGCCCCCTAAAGTGTAAAGTCCGAAAAATAAGTTTAAAATATTGAAGTGCTTTATCATTCCAAGGATCGGATAAGAGGAAATGGTCAAAAACTTGAAAGGAACATTCAAGGGAGTGTAATGAAAAATATATATCGAAAATCATCTTTCAGGTAGGCATTCCCATACTCAGAGTAAAGTGAACTCAATGAACAATCATGAAAAAACTAAGATCATATAGATGATAGACATAACATGGACACAACCATTTGTCTACATAATCATGAATATTAAATCGCCTCGTAACCTAGATTAATGAAACTAGATCCAGGGTCTTGATCTCCATCTCTCAATCCACTATACGATTCTAACCATGCGAGTGAATGTCTCGAAGTTGAACATGGAATAAGCCACTTGATTACTGGTCAATGATGTGAACTGTTAACAAGTGCGAGAGAAACCACCAATAATGACAATGGTTCTCAAGGTACTCCTAGTACAATCTATGAAGTGTGAATATGTGACTTGGAGTCAAACACTCATAGAATCATTCAATCAAAGGCCAATGATGAGAACTTGTCATTGAAAGTCAAAAACTTGTGATTAAGGCATGCATTCTTCAAGGTAC
Organism: Pinus taeda; assembly: GCA_000404065.3. Classification (NCBI taxonomy): domain Eukaryota; kingdom Viridiplantae; phylum Streptophyta; class Pinopsida; order Pinales; family Pinaceae; genus Pinus; species Pinus taeda. The sequence goes on along the minus strand of APFE030450331.1, from coordinate 10,794 downwards.
TGAAGGTTTCTAAATCAGCTTCCTAGATGATGCGCTGAATTGATTGAAGTGAACCATCATAGGAAAGCCTACGACATGAAACATGATATCAAGTTTTGAAAATAATTGCAAGGAATGACTTGAGGATGGCTGACGCGAATGAAGGAAAAGATTTTTCAAAAGGATTTAAACCAAGATTGAAATTCTCTTGAACACATAACAACAATTTAATGATTTGCCAGCATTTGACTCAACGGTAATACCCAAAACCATGAATACTTTCAATGAGGTTTGATTAACTACAAGGAAAATGGATTTCCCAACCCGGACATGAATGTGATGGAGTGCCATGTTCAAGAGTGACATGCTACCTTTTAACTGACAATGTAAAATGGAAACCTTCCCCAAATTTCCCCCACCATTACTGCCAAGTACCTCTTTATTTTTTACAAGCTTGAGGAGGATAACATATGCTTGGACTGTAAGCTCATCCTTCGGATGAGTCCATCAAAGTATTTTTAATGAACCCTAAGAAGGAATGGTTCAATCTCATTATGCTTAACGAGTCCTATACAATTTAATTTTAATGACTCCAGTAAAGGTATAACTCGATGTCATTATCTTTTAATAGATTTGAAAAAGACGCAAAAAGAAAAATCATTCAACTATTTAACTATAAAATTTTAACGAGCCTGAAGAAAGTAAATATCGACGTTATTCATTTTTAGAGAGTGAGAAGAAAAACATAAGTAGACTCCATCATGTTCTTTTTCATTAGTTTAGTCTCTCAGGTTCGAAAAAGGATAAAATAATCAAAGAGAGAACTCTATTGACCATGTTTGATCAACGTATACCTTTTTCGTAAATAGACCTGGCTCAGCCCGTAAAAGGGGTAAACATATATTGAGTGGACAATTGTTCATTTACTTTTACGAGTTTGAAAGAGCAAGTACTCGACAATCGTTTCGGTTTTGAAAAAGTATGAAAAAGGCTTAAACGAAGGTGTCATGATTTTTCTCTTTTTGTAATTTTTAAAGAGCATAAAAAGTGATAAAATTCTATTGAAATGTCAAAAATGATTTATCTTGACTCCTTAAATGATCCTGCACATTCAGACTCAATAATCCGTCATAACTGCTCAAACAAAGGTTTTCCCTCTTCAAAAGACTCAAAATATAAAAAAAATATTTTTAAAGCTCCAAAAACTTACAAGAGTGGAAAAAAGTAATTTATTTTCACCAGTTCAAAGTACAGAGAGGATTGTTTACCGTAAAACTTCTAGGACTGATTCTGAGCCATCCGGTGGACGAAATCATGCATCATTTTCTCCAATTTGAAAATCTTTCTGTAACTTAGTTTTCAATCCATTTATTTTTTCATTTTAAGCTTGCATTTGGTTTTCTTGGACAAATTTTTGTCAAAAAAATAACCCTCGACCTTGCACAATTTTTTCTCAATTGGGCCCATGCAGGACGATAATATTTTGCATATGGAAATTCTTGGCCTACGTGGAATTCTACTGGAAATTTCCATGTAGCTATGCCCTATCCATAAAGTTCATTCTCGCGGGATCCATGGGCTATTTTAAAAGCAAACTTTTGGCCTCCAAAAACATGAAATGTATTTTAAGAAAGACTCTATTTGATTTAAAATGGTCATTTCAAGTCATTTTGCTTCCTCAAAAACGGAATGGAAGGAGAGAGCATGAAGCCAATTATGTGGTTGCTTTAGTGGATCCGGCCACTTTGCAGGGTCTCAAGAATTTCAACCTCTTGAAATACTAGCTAATCCATGGGATGAAAGCCCAAGTAGATCCGATGACATGGTTGGTGAGGACCTGGAATGTCTAGAAATAATGTTTCATGATTACTGATTATTGTCTCACCATTGATGTCGATGACATATATTTCTTGATCGGGTTATCTCATTGGGGAGCTGATATTTCACTTTTTGAATCAAGAGTAGGGGGAGACACTACTGATGGATACTTACAATGCTTTTGCAAGGGTGCAGCGCCCAAAGATGGATGGATTGACATTCAGTCCATCGAACTTTTACCCTTGAGGACCATTGTTTCACTGTTAGAAAATTGTGTGGCAATGCTTCCCTCCATCTAGCCACCTAGGCACAGATGTAGATGACCATCGAATGCTAGGAGTCCATGGTATACAACTGGTGTGAGGCAGTAGTGCTAAATATGAAAGGGAAGCTGACTAGCTGCAAGAATGGTAAACTGAAAAATTTCTGTTATGGTGCCATTCTAGTTGCTTTTTCCCTAGAAAGGGTTCCTATTCTTCGGCCACAATAGATTCAGGCAGACGAGGGGGGTTCAAGGGATCTTTGCTTGATGAGATCGGTTGCACTGATGGCACACCACGATGGTGACAGTCCTGTAGTGAGATATACGACATAGTTTTTTGACTGGCTATGTGAGCAGATTGTTCCAATTGAGGACTTATCATACGTCAGGTTAGATTACGGAGGTGAACCTAATATCCCACTTCTAATCAGCGCTCAATGAGGTGATCTAGGTAATGTTTTCTCTTTTCTGGCATATTTTCAATTTTTTTTAATTTTTAAGTGTTTTTTGTCTTCAAAGGCTAATTGTACGAAATGTATGTGCAAATGTGGGTCCAACCTGACCAACCAGGATGATACAGTACAATAGACGAGACGAGAATCCTATAGTTGTTGCAGCAACGAAACCAGAGATGGATGACATCCTTACAAAATTGGAGCACAATCTTGAGAGGTTGACTGCCAACATCCGAGAGACTGGATTTGATGACATTCAATGTGCCTATCAGAGGAATGTAGTTGGGGTTCCTAGACCACTTAGATGTTTGCAACGTCGAGTTACTCATGCTATCGTGTGTTATCATGAGAATCATCATGCCTATTTGTTCTAGTTTATAGGGCCATTTTTGACCTTTTGGATTCAGTACTATTTGGAAACTAAAAGGCCACGAGAATTATATCTTTGGATGACATATTTTGTAGATGCAGCCAAACTCTATTTTAATGAAAAATCTGCTACTTCTATCTATTTTTATCTCGATCAATGAATAAATGAATATTGTTTTTCATTTACAAATGTTGCAAATTTCTATTTAGCACATGATTCACCAATGCATATGTCAATGCGTTTAAATATCTCAGAATGTGTTGATATTCAATATAATAAAATCATCTTTCCAAGAGATGGACTCGTAAAAACATCCTTAGAATGGTTGGACTCTTATCTAAACAGACATTGTTTAAATGTAATACGACAAGATGCAAATCTAACCTAATGATCAAACATCAGATACCAAATGTAATGGCATCAGCCAATAGCTCAATGACTATGTTATATTCTGCTATATTGTTCATTGTTTGATCGACACATATCCCATGAATAGAAACTAGCTCGTTACTGGGTGAATAGATAACCTAGGCCGCAGAAGATAAATTCCAAATACTACGACTAGCATCATCACCAAAGCCAATGTAAGTTATAGAAAATGTCGACATATGCAAATCAAGTGTAAAAACAAGATAAGCAGAAGAAGTAGTAAAAGACACTAATCTACCACACATACCTAAAAATGGTAAATAATGAACAAATCTTCACCAAAAATTTATGGAAAATATTTCTTTAGGTAATGACCATTTCTGGGCTTTCCCAAAGGAACACCATCGTAATCAATCAACTCATATACACCTTTAGCTAATACATGTTTTAGGATGTAAGGTTCATGCCACATGGGCTCGAATTTTCCTGCACCTAGCTTGTCATGAGCTTGATCATATACCAAGACTACATCACCTTCTGAATATGTATGACGATTAACATTGTGATCGTATTGGGCTTTGAAATGTTTCTAGTGAGCTTCACTAGGCAAGATGACATTATGATGATTTTTGTCTAGATGTGCTAAGTGTACAAAGCGTTCTTCGTCTATAGAGGTATCAGGAAATAATTCGATAGCTAATTTAAGAGATGGAATTTCACATTCAATAGGTAATATGGCTTCCAAACCATAAACAAGTTGAAAAGGGGTAAACCAGTCGATGTTTTTACAATAGTGTGGTAAGCCCACAATGCTAAAAAGAGCATAGAGTGCCAGTTTCCTTTATGGATACCAACTATCCGTTTAATCATATTGGTTAAAACTTTATTGACATCTTTGACCTGACCATTAGCTTGTGGATAATACGGAGTAGAGCTATCATGGCGGAGGCCAAGTTGGGTGGACAATTCGACCATCATAAAGTTGCGAAAATGACTACCATGTTCTGTGACAATAGCTTATGGGACACCGAACCGAGCAATCACATGATTGAAAATGAAAATAGTTGCAGTTTCACCATCATCTCTATATGCAGGCATCACCTAGACCCATTTTGTAAAGTAGTCGACTACAAGGATGATATATCCATGCCCCATGGCCAAGTGAGGGTTACAAGTGATGAATGATGCCCATTTATAAAAAGGAATGACAACTACAATTGGTCGAAGAGGAGTGGGAGGTGCTCTCATTTTGCAAACATAAATTTGGAAAGTATGGCATTTTCAGACTGTAGTGATGCAATCTTTAAACATTGACAACCAAAAATATCCATCACATAATATCTTTTGGGTAGTAGCATACCTAGACATTTGACTACCACATGCTCCAGAGTGGCATTCATTCAAAGTTTTTTTGGCTTCTTCAAGAGTTAAACAACGTCGGAATACAAAATCGACACCACGACGATAAAGAGTGTCCCAATAATGTTGTATTGTTGGGACTAGTATCGGATTCACCGACGTTTAGTTTTGGATAGCTCAGGCCTAAATTTTGTGTTTGGAGATATATAATGATGTATCCATACAAAGGATTAGACACAATTATAAGAAAGAGAGATCCGTCAGCAAAATAATCGTCTACTACAGTTTCTATATCAGTGGGGTGGAAGTCACACAATAATTCGACGAAAACCAAGGATTTCTTTGATTTGGATTTTTCAAATTCCAGATCAAACTCTTGTAAAATTACTATCCACTTTGAGTATTTCCCACTAGCAGTTGCTTCGTGACAATCTACATCATAGGGTTGCAATCTGAAATGAAAATCATTTTTGGAGAAGTATATAATGACAGAATTGTTGAATAGCTTTCAAAACTACCAAGGCTAGCTTCTCCACATGTACATATTTAATCTTAGTTTTAGTGAGACTCCTACTCAGATAGTAAACCACATGTTCGCTGTCAGAATCATCCTCCTAGAATAACACTATGCCAATGGTGGAATTAGATGTAGTTAAGTACACAAAGTAGTCTTGATGATAATTAGGTGGATGTAGTAAAGGTGCATTAGTCAGTGCATGCTTTAACACATCAAAATCTCTATCACCCAAAAAAATGGAATACCCTTTTTCAAAATTCGAGTAAAACCCTGTGTTAGTTCAACATAATTGTGGATGAATCTACGCAAAAAGTTTTCTTCCCCTTGAAAACTTTGGAGTTGAGTCAAGCTAGAAGGAGTAGGCAAATTCAAAATTACCTCTACCTTGAGAGGATCGACATGAATGCCTTCCTTTGAAACGATGAATCATAGAAGGCTAATAGATTGCAAACAAAAAACACATTGGTGTGGATTCAAATGAATATTGTAATTCCTATACCTAATGAAAATTGTTTTTAAGTGCATTGGGTGATCCTGCTATTTCATGGAATGAGCCGGGAGGTCATCTAAATAAGGATGAACAATATGCTTGATAACATGGAATACACAATGCATTGCTCGTTGAAATTTGCACTAGCAATTTTTAGGCCAAATGGGAGTTTTTGATAAGCAAAAGTTCCCCATGGGCATATAAATGTAGCTTTATATTGATCAGCAGGGAGTATGTTTATTTGATTGTAGCCAAAAAATCCATCCATAAAGGAAAAAAAATCATTTACAACATAGTGGTTGACAATTTGGTTGATGTATGGAGTTGGATAATTGTCCTTGCAATAATATTTATTGATATCTTGGTAATTAACACACACTCAAATGGTTCCTTTCTTTTTATTAACAGACATAATATTTGATACCCAATCGATTAAAGGGCCTTCAGCAATTTCTCAACCTCAGTTTTGATAGCAGCAACTTTTCATGGATGTATAGGACTTAATCATTGTCTGACTCGCTTAGCATCTAGGTAGGTTTTAATTTCATGTACAACAATGCTAGGGTCGCTTCCTAGCATCTCTTCGTAGGACCACACAAAAATGTCACGAAATTCCTAAAATAGGGCTTTGTAAGTTGAAATCTCTTGTAACGAACAAGAGGCTCCTATATGAATATTTTCAATTATTCCAGGTTTTACTGAGATATCGATAGGTACTATTGCTGATATGTTCCCTAAATTCTGTTCACAACTGGAAGAAAGGGTAGATATTAGATTTTGAGGATCGCTAAGGGTCTCAGATGAAAATAATGATGAAAAATTATTCTCAATTTTATCAAAATATGCTAATAAAGTTGAATGATGATGAGTATCATCCCATGACATTTCATCCAAGGTCATAACCTCCGTAATCCCTTCATCAGTTAAAATTTTTTTTTTTAAAGGATCAAGCATAGAGATTGGTTCCAAGTGTGACAAATGAGAATATTCATCAATGATCATATTCATTTGATCATCATCAGATGTTTATGGGTTTGAAAAACACTAAATGGACTCATAGACTAATTGGAAAGGACTACAAGGCATTTCATCACCATATAAGATCATTTCTAATTCTGACGGTCTTTCCATGGATCTCCCATTTCGAAAGTACTTGATGTAATCATGTTGATATGTGCTTCATTTTGAATAAGAACAGGTGCAGGGAACATGAAAGTTACCATCAAAGATGAGTCTTTGAGCAAGCCAAAACCAACTTCTTTATATGGAGCGGCCAATTTTCCAACAAATGGGATACTACCAGTAGAATTAGGGTCAGAGGTATAATAGGGTAATTTATATACTTTCATAGTTATTCCTTTGTGAAGAAACATAATCATCCTAAAATATGACGAGACTACTGCTGCCATGGAATAAGTCCAACTTCGACCAAGCAAAAGGTTGTAATCAAGTTCAGCATCAACAACCTTAATGTCTATTGCAACTATTTTTCCTTCTAACTTAATTGGAAACTCATTTAAAAGTCCATATGGACGAAAACCTCTTCCATCGAAGGCTTTCAAGGTCGTGGGAGATTGATTGATTGTTGGAGAACCTAAAGCTTTCCAATAGGAAATGGACAAAATGCATATCAATGCTCCTTCGTCAATCACTATTCGAAAAATGTGTCGAGTTTTGACATGAACTGGTATCTAAAAATCCAGTTGGTGTGGGAGACACTGGACATGATTCTCGAGATAAAAAACAATCAAATGGGACTCTTGAGGATCTAGAACTTGTATCGCTGATAATAATAATTTCCTTTGTGTTGAACAAGTTTTCAACACTTCAAGGGAAAACATCGCCGAAAGTGACATAGCTAGATATTCGACAATGTTATCATTTTGGGCGACCCTAGTGTGAGGATTAAAGGTTGACTTACGAAGCATACCCTTAGGAGGCGGATGAATTAACATATCAGGATTTGTTTTTCAATGTGTAATGGTTCAGAAGAAGGAGGAGTACATGCAGAAGTTTGACTAGATGAACTTGAGCCATCTCCATTTTCAAAAAGACTCTTTGATGCGTAATCTTTGCATCTCATTGCTACCATAACTCTAGAAGACATAATCATGATATCTGTCGAAGGGGATGCGGATGATTGGTCGCGAGAGACCATTTTACTCTCTTGAGGAAAAGAATCCTTCAAAACAACGAGTGTGGGTGAACTTTTGATGAATTTGGAAACTTTGAACCAATGAGGGCACTCCTTAGTATTATGATCTTCCTCGGAAATCAAGCAAGGATATTGAGGTTTCCGCTTTTCATCAGACGACTTGTTCTTGGTTGATTTCTCCTTAGAGCTGTTGTATTTTTTAGTTTTTCCCTTTTTCTTATTTCCGGATGATTTACCTTTTTCTGTAGATTAATCTATGACAATGATTTCAGAAGTAATTATGGGAGAAGGATCTTCGTTAGGTGAATCAGATAGAGATTAAGCTTGAACGTTCTTAGAATTTTTCTTTTTGTTCTTAGTCTTCTGGCTCATAGAACCAATCATGTCATCTAGGGCATGTGATCCTAGAAGAGGTGCATTATTTGGAGTAGATCGAGGTAATTCTTGGATATTTCCATACAAATTACTAGACTTAGTATAAACAAGATCAAGATATTGAGCCTGAGAAGTTACTTGTTCTTCAGTTGCAACACCCCCCTTGTCCACATCTTCATTTATTACTGGTAAAAGTCATTTTATAAACCATTCGACCATAATATTATCTAGAATGTGAGCTTGACTAGGCGATGTCCTCATCTCCATTCGTTAATGTGATATGAGATATGGGTAGATGTTGACTACTTTGAATAAGTCAAAAGTTCAGTTCCATTGTCATACCAAACGGGTAACTGAAAATGGGTCAAAAAGGCTATAGCAAGGGCATTGAACATGTTCAAAGAAGTGCATGGTAATTCCACATACGATTTGGTTGCCGAGCCAATTAGGGTTCGTTGAAAAAGTCTTAATTTAATAGAATCATCATTTAACGAATTGGACATGCACCAAATATGGTAGGTCATGACATGGTTGGACATAATTTAACCTAACTTATATTCAAGCTTAGGAATGTCACTGGGAAACTTAGTAGGAATGGTCGACCCATAGGATAAATAAAGAAGTGGATCATTAGTTAGCCGAGAGAGGTCGGGAAAATTCAAATTTGCAATGAAAGGAAACTAGCAATTGGGGTCGTCTGATGGATATTGATAACCCTAAGGGGTGAGTTCTGTACTAGGAGGTGGATATCCAGGATATCCTAGGATATCCTGAGCAGTTGGGATTTGCATACCTCCTAGATATCTAGGATGAGTCATACTGTATTACATTGAATGGGTTGTTGAAATGTATTACGTGGGTATGGTTGATTATGGAAGGTGAGATTCTGACCCATTTGACATTGAACAAACTGTCCTTGAAAGGGCTGGCTTTAAAAGGGATGACCTTAAAGAAATTGGGTTTCAAAATGTGCAGCTTGAACAAACTGACTTCGGGTTATACCTTGGAAAATATCCCTTAAAAATGTGCTTGCATATATGGAACACTAGGCTGAACCACAAGTATATGAGGTGTTGATGGAATCATATGAATAGATTAAACACCATATGCCCGAGGTAAAGACTGAACACAAGGTTGCATAGTAGCATGTGACATAGGTAGGACAATTATTTGCAATACTCCTAGAATTAGCGTTCTAGGTGAACTTGAACCTGGGTTCTGAATAGACGTTGCCATAGAAGAGTACCCTAATGTTTGATGGGTACTTTGGGTACATTCTTCAAGCGATTGTTGGGCAGGTGTCGATGAGGTAACCTGGACGATTGAATGAATTTGAGAAGATATACCTTCAAAAGCAAGTTGTTGCATAGGTTGTTCAAGAGCTTGGCCAGGTTGATACAAAGGCACTTGAGAAGAAACAAGAATTCACTGTTGAGAAAGGTTCCATATTGTATTCAATCTAGGGTAAGGCATTCCATAGGTGGATTGAGGCATAACAGGCTAAACAAAACTAGTTTGAGGCATTTTAGCATAGCTAAATTAGTTTCTGGCGAAGGTTGCCTCCTAGCTATAGGGTAAGGTCCACCAAAATGTTGTCCTCCAGGTGGAGGATACGATGGTTGCTCCCGAGGCAGATAATAACCACTTGTTGGGTTAGCTTGTGGATTACAAACATTACTAGAAACCATATTAATGGCTTATTTAGATGCCAAACCTTCATTGGTAGGGCTAATTACACCAGTTGAGATGTTTGAAGATGGCTTCGAGGAAGAAGCTATTGAATAAGCTCCTGCGAAAGAGTGATATCCAAGTGGTAAAAGACCACCATACAATGTGGACTCGAGAGAAGTGGAATACATGGAAGTATCTCTCACGACACTTCTACGAATCATTGTGCACCAGTCAAAACCAGGTATGGTAGAATAAGGAGTTGTGTAACACGGAATCCCTTGCCCTAAAAAGTTCAAGGGTGTAAAATACCAAGGGTCAGGGTGAAGAGATCGAAACAAAAGTTCTGAGATATCTGCAGGTTCACTGGTAGAAACTAGAGGTTCTTCCTCTTCGTTTGAAACAAGTTCTTCAATGGAAATAAGACCGGGAGGAAGACTATTAGTAATGATAAGTTTCACGCGTGGTGAAAGTGGAGGATCTGGAATATGTGTTGTATAAGGTGTATGAATTTCAGGCTCAGAAATATCAGACTCAAGTTCATCAATATTCGGTTCATAAATGAGATTTCTATCAGAAGATTCTTCGACATCTGATTTAGTTTGAATGATTTCAGTAATTTGTAAATGAGTTACTGCTGAGTGTGATGTTCAATTTCAACTTTGATCAAATTCAATTTTTTGTTACTTCAATGCCTGAAATAGTGGATGTTATAGGTTGATTAACATCAATTCCTCTTACACCAAAATCTATAATAATAGAAGTTTTTGTTTATGTTGCAATTCCAGTTTTAGATGATTTAGATTTTTCTGCTTTAATCTTCTCTAAATGACTCAGTGTATAGTCACGGAGATCTGTGATTATCCCACGTGATTATCTTGGTATTTCTGCCACAATGCATATTTTTTAGTTTATTAATCGCACAATATCTAAATTACACCTAAAGTCTCTAAAAAGTTAAAAAAAAAAAAAAAAAA